>JASGLE010000924.1:0-20688 GCA_030179965.1 Cyperus esculentus
TACGTGTCTTAACCGTGCTAAACGTGCCCACTCGTTTCGAACATAAAAATTTTGAATATTCCAAAAAATATTAAAAAAATTAAAAATTAAAATTTACCCCAAAAAATCATTAAATTATTTTTTTCAAAATTTAAAATACATAAAAAATATTAAAAAGTATCAATATACTATGAAAATTGTCTTAATTAATAAACATAATGTTTTATAAATTACCCTTCCTCTTTTTTTCAGGCTTTGGGACCGGTTATGTTTGAAATATAGGCGGAATTATTGCATGTGTCCTACTCGTAACCTATCCGTGTCTACCCGTGTCCTATCATTTCCTACCCATGCCACCTATGTTATTTATACCGTGTCTGTCGTGTCCCGTTCCGTTACCGTGCCGTGTCTGACAACCGTTCCGTGTCGTGCCGTTTTTTTGTGTCGTTCCGTGCCGTTTCTGGAATACTATGCGTGCCATTCCGTGCCGTTCCAAAATCTTCAAAACTCAGACACGGCACGGTTAAGACACGACACGGTTAATGACCCGTGTCGTATCCGTGCCCGTGCCTTACCCGTGCCGTTACCACCCGTACCCGTGCCCTTCCGTACCGGAATTGGCCACGCCGTGCTATTTTTTAGAACCCTAAATCAAGGTAGTGTCGGAAGTTCAGAACATCTGGGCGAGAAGCTGATCCTAGCAAATAGAGGAGTGTCCGAATCACACAGACTGACAAGCAGAGCCCTCTAAAAAGTGCCCCTCAAAAACCCGCGTGCTTATCCTCTGCTGCGCAGTACAATACTGCGCAGCGAATCAACGATAAGGATTACGGAGAATCTTTTGAGATTGAACGGCACGAATCTTAAAGCAGATCCGTCAGTTGAATCGCTGCGCAGTAACTTACTGCGCGGTAGAGGATATGAATTGCTCCAAAACTCTCGCCAAGTACTGCATTATGCAGTTCACAGCGTCTACCGTTGGATTGTATAGAGATTCGTGCCAGGGCGGATCTTGAAACGATCCAACGGCTGAAGCTGTGAACTGCACAATGCAGTAAGTCAGGGGATGAACACTCCGCTCCTACTTTGCTTTGCGCTGTCCCTTCCTCTTCCTCTTCGCCTTCCTTGTTTATCCCTTTGTCATCTTCCTCTCCTTCTGGCGTCTCTCCGCCTCTTCCACCTCCTCCGCCGCCGCTCCTCTAGGTACGCTCCCGCCCTTTTCCATTCAACCACAGCCATGTCGGCGGCACAGATCGGTGCGGCCGAGAAGCCGCGGACCCGGACGGACCTGCTGCTGAGGGTGCAGAGTAAGGTGCAGGCTTACTGGGATGAGAACAGGGTGTTCGAGGCGGAGGCCGGATCGGGGGACAAGTTCTTTGGTAACTTCCCGTACCCGTACATGAACGGCCTGCTGCACCTGGGCCACGCGTTCACGCTCTCGAAGCTCGAGTTCGCGGCCGCGTTCCACCGGCTGTGCGGCAGGAACGTGCTGCTGCCCTTCGCTTTCCACTGCACGGGGATGCCGATCAAGGCCTCCGCTGATAAGCTCGATAGGGAGATCGCGAAATTCGGTAATGAGCACCGGGGTTTCATATTCTTAGTCTTTATTGGTTGTGTTGAATTTAGAGGAGGCAAATCGGGCGGGCGGGTCGGATCAGTTTGACCTTCTAGAATATCTCAGGTCGGGTCGGGTCAATTTTAATATCAAATTTTTTTTGGATCGTATGTTGATGTGAGTTGGATCGGATGCTATTTGATCTCAAATCAGGTCGGTTTCGGGCCAGGTCGGGTGGAGTCGGGTCAGTTTGACTTTCTGGAAAATGCCGGGTCGGGTCAGGTTCGAGTCGGGTCGGGTCGGGCGGGTTTCTCGGGTCGGGTCTGGTTCTGCCACCTCTAGTGTTGATTATATATTTATATTCAGTATGGTGGTTTCAAGCAATTACCTAACAGGGAAGTTTAGTATATCAGATCCTTTACCTGTATAATACTGGTATTTGCAGATTATTATTAATAGTTATTATTATGTAATCAGGCTGCTTAGTTGTTGTATCATTTCTGTATACTGCATGTTGTTGTTTAGTCATGTCATGTGGTGGTAAATTCAGACCATGATCGATACGCCAGTAACGTTGGTTCATAGTAGTATCCTTTCTGTATAAAGTTGGGTATGTTGAATATAGTCGTTACTCTACCAGTATTTGCCTAGCAGTTGTATACACCAGTCATGCCAGTTAATTCAATATTATATGCCTTCAATTTCTAGTAATGCTACTCTTGCAGTAACATTATATTATGATCATGCCAGATTACCACCATTTGGTTCCTACTTTGTACTGCCTGTTTTCTTTGTGGTCAAAATGGTGGTGGTAAATTCTGATCGTGACTAATACTGGCATTATATTGGGTATGTATCTGATATGGTCATTACTAGTACTGCCTGGCTCTCATATGCACCAGTAATGTCATGTTACCACCATATTATTTCTTCTTTGGACTGCCTGTTTTCCTTGTGATGATATCTATTGGTGGTAAATTGTGATCATTATTGATACTGGCATACAATTCGGTATATATAATATGGTCATTACTAGTATCATATACACTGGTCATGTCAGCCAATTCAATGTTCCTTTATTTCTGGTACTGTCACTTTGCACTAACACACGTTCACATGTCAGGTAATCCCCCGAAATTCCCTTCAGAAGAGGATGAAACTGCTCCTGATGCACCTGCAGAATCTACTGAAGCTTCCACTGTACAACCTGACAAGTTCAAGAGCAAGCGGTCGAAGGCTACAGCTAAGACTGGTACGGTCAAGTACCAGTGGGAGATTATGAAGAGCTATGGCCTGACTGATGAAGAGATTGCTAAGTTTAGGGATCCGTACTACTGGCTCAGCTTTTTCCCTCCTCTTGGCAAAGAAGACTTGAAAGCTTTTGGATTGGGTTGTGACTGGAGGAGATCATTCATCACTACTGACAAAAACCCTTTCTATGATTCTTTTGTCCAGTGGCAAATGCGCAAACTGATGTCTCTAGGTAAAATAGTGAAAGACAATAGGTACACAATTTTCTCGCCTTTGGATGGCCAGCCTTGTGCTGACCATGACAGAGCCTCTGGCGAAGGAGTGCAGCCACAAGAGTATGTGTTAATTAAAATGGAGGTGTTACAGCCATTTCCTGAGAAATTGAAACCCTTGGAGGGCAAGAATGTTTTCCTGGCAGCGGCAACGCTACGGCCTGAGACCATGTATGGTCAGACAAACTGTTGGGTCTTACCTGATGGTAACTATGGTGCTTATGAGATTAATGACACCGATGTGTTTGTTTTGACTGAGAGAGCGGCTTTGAATTTGGCATACCAGAAGCTGTCACGTGTACCTGAAAAGCCTAGCTGTTTGGTAAAGCTGACAGGTCATGATCTAATTGGATTGGCACTAAAATCTCCCTTGGCATTTAATGAGGTGATATACTCGCTACCGATGCTGACTATTTTGACTGATAAGGGTACTGGTATAGTGACCAGTGTACCAAGTGACTCACCAGATGATTACATGGCATTGCATGACTTGATCTCAAAGCCTGCACTGAGAGCTAAATATGGCGTCAAGGATGAATGGGTACTGCCTTTTAAGGTGATTCCAATAATTAACATACCTGAGTTTGGTGACAAATCGGCTGAAACTGTCTGTACCAGTTTACAAATAAAATCCCAAAATGACAAGGACAAGCTCGCTGAAGCAAAAAAGCTTACCTATTTGAAAGGTTTTACCGAAGGAACAATGATTGTTGGGGAGTTCAAGGGCAGAAAGGTTCAGGAAGCAAAACCTCTAATAAAGGCTCAGTTATTGGATGCTGGGCTGGCAGTCCTGTACTCTGAACCTGAGAAGAAGGTCATGTCAAGATCAGGTGACGAGTGTGTGGTGGCACTCACTGATCAGTGGTACATAACTTATGGTGAGGAAGAGTGGAAAAGGCTAGCTGAAGAGTGTCTAGAGAAGATGAACACGTTTTCAACGGAAACCAGAAATGGGTTTGAGCACACACTAAGCTGGCTTAACCAGTGGGCTTGTTCACGATCTTTTGGATTAGGTACTCGTATCCCGTGGGATCCACAATTCTTGGTAGAGTCCCTATCTGATTCAACCCTTTACATGGCATACTACACTGTGGCTCATATTTTACAAAATGGCGATATGTATGGATCCGGTGTTGGCACAATTAGACCCGACCAGATGACTTATGCAGTGTGGGATTACATTTTCTGCAATGGGCCTGAGCCAGAATCTGATATTCCCGCATCTCTTATCGCCAAGATGAAGCAAGAATTTGAGTACTGGTACCCATTTGATTTGCGGGTTTCGGGCAAGGACTTGATCCAGAATCATCTCACTTTCTGTATCTATAATCACGTGGCCCTCCTACCAGAGCACCATTGGCCGCGAGGCTTCCGGTGCAATGGGCATTTGATGCTTAACTCTGAAAAGATGTCGAAATCAACTGGTAACTTTATGACTCTTCGTCAGGCCATAGAAAAGTACAGTACTGATGCTACTCGATTTGCATTAGCTGATGCAGGGGATGGAATGGATGACGCAAATTTTGTTTCCGATACAGCAAACTCAGCAGTCTTGAGGTTAACAAAAGAGATTGCTTGGATGGAAGAGGTGTTGGCAGCTGAGTCTGCTCTTAGAGGGGGTGAACCAAGCACCTATGCAGACCGGGTATTTGCAAATGAAATAAATTTTGCCATTAAAGAGACAGAGAAGAGTTATGAATCTTTCATGTTTAGGGAGGCTTTGAAAACTGGTTTCTATGATTTGCAAGCTGCTAGGGATGAGTACAGATTCTCATGTGGGGCCGGGGGCATGAACCGTGATCTGGTAATGAGGTTCATAGATGTGCAGACACGATTGATAGCCCCTATTTGTCCCCACTATGCTGAGTATGTGTGGGCAGATATTCTGAAGAAAAGCGGGTTTGTTATCAAAGCAGGTTGGCCTGTTGCCAGTGAGCCTGACCCGACTCTTCGTAAGGCAAACAAGTACTTACAAGATACAATTGTGCTTATGAGAAAGTTGCTGCAGAAACAGGAAGCCGGTCCGAAGAAAGGGAAAAAAGGTGGAGCTGCAGGGGCAGGTTCAGCAGCACCTAAATTATCAGTTGGGTTGATATATGTCAATGAATTGTATGACGGCTGGAAGGCTGACTGTTTGGATATACTCAGGTCGGTGTTTAATGTAGAAACACGTTCCTTTGCACCGAATGAGGAGGTTGACAATGCGATAAATGCAGGATTAATTGAAAAAAATCCTGATCCAAAGAAGATGAAGAAAGAGTGCATGCCATTTGTGAGGTTTAAAAAGGACGAGGCCTTGAAGGTGGGTCCACAAGCACTCGATTTGAGGCTACCTTTCGGGGAAAAGGAGGTGCTGATAGAGAACAAGGAGTTGATCAAGAGACAGTTGGGAGTAGAACAGCTTGAGATCCTTGATGCGAGAAATCCAAATGATGCGCAGAAGGCTGGTAGCCATCAAAACTTGGTTACTCAGGCCTCACCAGGGAACCCGGCTGCCATTTTCATGTCAGAGGCTGACTTTGTCAGTGTTGGGGCGCACAACATGGCTATAGCAGGGTAGTATTTATCATCATTTTTTTTCTTTTTGGCTTCCTAAATTAATTCAAAGTTTTGTTATTTAGAGTTGTGATCAGTTACAAAGTGTCAGATGAATTACTTCTTTTGGTATGCGAATTTTGGTTGCAGTTCGTACTTACAATTTGCTTCCAATTTTATAGTAAGGATGTCAGGTTGTTTGATCTCGTAAAATCCTGGCACTATTTTTTTCGGAGTTGTTATGCCTCGTCTAAAATAATGTTAACTCAATATGGAATGACATCTGCTGCCATAGTTTCTATGGCACAACCGTGCCATACTTTTTTTTTGTGTCTATGTAAGTGGGACCCACAGTAAAAAGACCCCCTATTTCTAAAAATCTGGGCCGTTCAAAATTATTTGACGGACCATTTAAACTATGGCAAGATTGTGCCATAGTTTTTTATGGCAGCAGATACGGACCCAACTCAATATGTTGTCTATTGGCACAAGGTAAAAGGAAGATTTTGTTGTTCCAGACTTCCTGTGTTAATGGGTTTTCGGCTACATACATTTTTTCTTACAATCTATTTAAGGTTTCCTTTTTGTATTCTTAAATGCTATGTTTGTACTACATTTTCTATGCTTCTTGGCTGCTTGGGTTAAAATCAGTTAAATTTCATTTATTTCTTGCTCTCACAAATCTGAAATGCATGTACTAACCAGAAATCACCAAAAATGTTTCTTCATAAATTATGCCAATTTTTGTGATTTCGCATGTCCTAGTCGCATTATTTTGTGCAAATAAGTCTAATGAGAAAATATCCACATCTCGTTTCTTCCTGATTTTGTATGTATGAGTTTGCAAATTTAGTTTGTTTTACCATATCCTGTGCATCTTTTTTGAATTAATTATCCTGCAGCACTATGTATTACTGCATCTTTTGTGAATTCGAGTATTATATAGTTTTGGAGTAAAGATAGCCAAGCTACTTCGAAAATACCAGCTCTTTGTTGCAATGAGGTATATCGGAATATCATTGTTGCATCCAGCGATTTAAATATCACTCGTGTTAAATAAAACCTTTTCAAATTTAAAAAGGTATCAGAAAAAGGGGAAAAAATATATATATGAAGATAAGTTATGGTTTATACCAAATTACGAGACAAAAGGAAAAAGTCTTTCAATTCACAAAAAAAAGGTAAGGGTATGTTTTACTTTGCTGATATAAAGATAACTAAAACAGTAAACTTGACCCTTTTACATATTATATAACGCATCAAATCTTGAATGAATTTACACCGCTCATTAAGAAAAAAAAAATACGCATCTCGAAGCATACGACACAGATATGATCATCGATCATAATGACAAAAAAAGATGTTTTGCAAATCGAGAGAAAATCTACTGTTGCACATCCAAAAGTACATGCATATATGGTAGAAAAATAATAAATAGACTAATCAATTTGCTTCCTTGCCATTCATTTGATTGTTTGCTTAACGCACTATTTGAATCAATAAAATGCTTTAGATGTAATGTAAGTTCTCATAATTGCATTTTTTCACAAGATGAGAAGCGCCTATTTCAGAAATCAAGACGGCCTACACTGCAAAAGGCTCCTATGCACTCCTGATATGCCTTGTTTCCCGTCCAGACATAAATGAACAATTTTGCACAAGTTGAAAAATCCACATTTTTTTAACATTGCCTCTTACATCAGTTCCAATAACACATCTGATACCTTAGACTATATAAACGTCTTGGAGAAAATGACTGGGTGAGAATTGTACAATTCTATTTTTCCGATGCTCACTTTTATTAATGATTAGTTTCATATATAGATTGCCATGGCCCATACGATAGGTATCGACAGAAAAATGCTACTGAACAAAAACTGAAGCTACAATGAAGGAGAAGGTTATTTTAGTCCATTTGATATCAAGCAATGATTAATAAGGATTTTGTAAGAAAAAAGCTCACGGTTAAGCTTGTTGTAATAACCAAATGGGTAAATAAGAAAAGCTAACAAGAGTTTGAGGGCAAATAGAATTTCTTGAAGAGTATAGAGAGAAATAAGAAAATAGAGAATAGTTGAAGGGTATACAATAAATTAAGCCTTTTATTAGAAGTTGTGTTTATTAAAGAGAGTTTTAGTTAGTTATCCTCCAATATCTTAGTTTCCATGCAACGAGGAAACATACTTTATAATTTGGAAAAATTGTTTTTTAGAATTTGACAAAAGAAAAGTATTGGCAGACAGTCCATTTATAAACTCCTCGATTTCACACTCATATCATTTGTACCGGCATGCCAAGTTGGTTTGCATGAGCTATCTCAACTGCTCAAGATTTGCTGAAGAGAATAACGTTGGCTAACTAACAGTAGTCATACTATTGTTTTGTTAACAATACCGGTGGCATTTCAAACTTACCAATTGTGCAGTTCAACAGTTCAATTTGGCAAAGATAAAATTTTATCAGATGGAGAAAATACATGCATCTAATATTTTTTTTGATTGTAGCTTAGATAAGAGTTATTACTTATTACTCCCATTACAACGGGTCATATCAGCTGATGGCATGGGTAAGAGAAACATCTTGCATCCATTGACAAACCGTCCATACATCCATAAACATGTACGGAATGTAACAGATTCATTCTAAAATGAACCAGATCGATACATTTGGAAATGTAACCTATAGACTTTATGGATAACTTTTTTATGGATGCTAGGTATTACTTGGTAAGAGAAAAGGCCAAAGCAGCTGTCCTTACTCTCCTCATGTCTGCTCCAATTTCTCAAATGTGGTGGGAATCAGTGGATGATCGGTGATCTCATCAGCAAGACTACCATCTTTCTTTTTCTTTTTAATTTTCTTGTGAGGTGTTTAGCTTGTATTTCATTGTATTTTCTTTTCTTTCTCCTCCGTGTTATGTCATTTTCTACCAATCTTGTAACTCTTGATCTGTAACTCCTTTTATTTTGATTTTAATGAAATTATATAGTCAGCAATCCGCAGGCTACATAAAAAAAAAAAAAATCACGTTAATCTTAGATAGTATCTACTAAAAAAAGAGTAATTGATTTATTTTATCAAATAATTCTTAATTAAATATTTATAATGAGGCTTAAAAGTAAAAAATTAACAACTAATCAGATAATCAATTATCGATAGATAATCATATAAATGAATTTCAATTATCACAGAAAATATTATTAATATATATAAACTTTTTACCAGCAAAATCTTGACTTGAGCATCCATTTCAAATGGCAATAATTTTTGGTAGGAAACTCTGATTGGAGCGTTCTACGCGACCATAAAAAACTAACGACTAGATCTATATAATAAATTAATAAAAATAATAAAAAAAAATAATAGTTAGGCCATACTTTCAAAGTGCGGCCTTGTTATTTTTTATTTTATTTTATTTTTTTTTGTGTAGGCTGCACTTTGAATGTGTGTTTTTTTTTTAGTTTTGTAATTTTCTTTAACTTTTGTTTCTTGATTTGTTATTGCTTTTTTTAATTTTCTATTAATAAAAATAGGCTCGATACAAGTGTTGATTTTTAACTCGATGTGTTTCATGTATAATAAATTAGGTGGTCATGTACCATAAATTTTATTTTTCTTAAAAAACATTGTTGTCGACCCTCCCAGTCATCCAGTTTACATATTATATAAGTATAGTAGCTGCACCAAATCCAAAACAAGACGAAGCTTGACACCAATTTTATAACAGAATCCTTGTCAGCTTGATGTGAAAGTCTCACCATTAATGTACATGGCTCTTTAATTTTCAGTGTGTATATTATTTATCCGGTCCTTTCTCCTTGTGGGCAGTAATTAATTGGAATTTTCCAAGCGTCCTCATTCTAACTATCGACGTGTCTACATATATATAAAATTTGCAACTCTGACTTTAAATTCTATAACACGTAACTCAAATTTTATAACAACGTGGACACGAATTTTGAGAACACTAGATATAACCCTAATTGATTCGCCTAATTTTGAGAACACGCATCTTAGTGGTATCTAACAATGAAATCAGGAAATAAGAAGCTCCGCACATTGCATTGACTTTTAAATTACAAGCCATGTTTTGATACTTGACAAAAGCCCTGTTTAATTTCCCATTCAATAACGAACTGATTTTGCCTTCCTTGTTCTTCAGCTAGCTTATTGCAATTTCCGCTATTGATTAGTTCTGCTTTCATAGTTCTTGGCTAGCTTCTTACTGTAAGTTGTCTTTTTTTCGAAAAGTTGATAGAAGCTACCAACATTCTTACTGTTAGTTGTCAGCAAACCCATCTTTTCTTCTTTTCCCCATCTGTTCCATCAAAAAAGAAAAGAAGAACATTTCATAGAAGAAGATTTTATAATTTATACATATTATTTTGATTTTTTTCAGGAACATTTAGTGAAAAAGATTCAAAAAAGGCAGACAGGATAACAGAAAACGGCTAACTACTGGCATGTTCTCTCATCGTTATTAGCCCGGGTGATAACTTGTTCTATTTCAGTAAAAGAAAGTAAGTTTCAGTTGATTCTAATCCAAAATATATATAATGCATTCTTACTAGTTAGCCAATTAGTTACTGCTATCATATTGTTGATAATTACCTCAAACCACCACAAATTATCTCCTTGAATTCTTCCTAGTTATTTCTAATTCTACTTTTAATCTTTGTAGTTTTCTTCCGTTGGCCCCAACAATTCTTGTATCAATATCGATGGAGTTCCTACGGAATACTATAAAGGAAACCATCCCCCTGGTTGTTGCTACAATTGTTGAGCACGCTGCCTATCCTTTCCAAGTCGACAATAAAATACGGGACTTGGTGTCAGCGACACGAAACTTGGCAGCAATGAAGGAGGATGCGAAGACGAGAATAATAAATGCTGAGCGAGAAGATGGTGCTCCGACAAAGCAAATTGAAGAGTGGCTAAACAGGGTGGAGGTCATCGAAAAGGAAGCAGAGGAGATCCCGCAAAACTACCACAAGCGGCGTCGCTCTGTCTGGTCAGATTACATGGCCGGTAGAAGTGCGGCAAAGAAGCTTCGTGAGGTAAAGAGTTTGTGTGATCAGAAAACAAATATCGAAGTGTGCATGCATATACCACCTCCTCTTTTACAAGAATTGCCCGAATCCTCCTTAAAATCGGCGAACTTGGACTTAGCACTTGAGCATATTAAAGATGATGTGAATGGTGTTATTGGTATTTATGGTATGGGTGGTGTCGGTAAAACCCATCTCTTAAAGCAGATCAATAACAAGCTTTTAAAAGATAGTAGCATCAATCTGGTTATGTTCATAACATGCTCAAAAGAATGCTCCGAAGAAAAGATTCAAGATGAAATAATTGATAAGCTTGGCCTTAAGAAGAGCATCTCCATGGAGCAGAAACAAATCACCCTCTTCAATTTCCTGAAGAAACGGAGCTTTGCGTTGCTTTTGGATGATCTTTGGAGCAGAATGGATCTAGAAATCATAGGCATTCCGGTACCATTGGACATAACTGGTACATACAAACGAAAAATTATTCTGACTACAAGATCAACGGATGTTTGTGGACTAATGGAGGTACGAAAAATGATCAGGGTGGATGTTTTGAATTGGGACAGATCATGGAATCTCTTCAAGGAGAAGGCAACTATAGAGACTATTGTAGCAAATCCGCTCATACAAAGCTATGCGGTGGAGATTGTTAAGGAATTGGGTGGGTTGCCCTTGGCCCTTATTACCGTCGGAAGAGCCATGCATGATAAAAGGGATCCCGGTGAATGGGAGCTTGCCGTGGAGCTACTTAAGAAGGCACGCCTTAATGATGTTGAACTCTCAGGTACTGATGAAACTGTGTTCAAGGTATTAAAGTTTAGTTACGATAAATTGCAAAGTGATAACTTAAGAGAATGCTTCCTGCATTGCTCCTTGTGGCCAGAGGATTACGAGATAGAGAAGAATGAACTAGTAGAGCTTTGGATGGGGTTAGGTCTCATAGATGAGCCTAGTGTCAGCATGGCTTATCATGTCGGATATGGTTACATAAGTCGGTTGCAAGCTGTATGCTTATTGGAAACAACTGATAAAGAGTCTCGAATAAAGTTGCATGACGTGATTCGAGATATGTCGTTATGGATAGTAAGTGACCAAGGGATTACAAAGAACAAATGGATAATTGGGTCCAGTTTATCTGAGATTGTGATTCGAAGGGAAACTGAGAAAATATCACTAATGGATCACAAGGGTGGCATCTCTTTCTCCACTACCAGTTACGATAGCAAGCTCAATACCTTTTTGTTCCTTCCAAGTTTCCTGGCTGATATTAAGGTCCTTCCGTTGCAATCATTATCCAATCTTACCATCCTAAACTTACGGGGAAATAGGTTTGAAGTTTTTCCCCTAGAGATATGTAGTTTAAGAAGTCTTCGTTTTATTGATTTGTCTGAGAATCAAATCAAGTCATTGCCGAATGAATTGGAAGAGCTTACTCATTTAAAATATCTGCTTTTAAGAGGAAACATAATCCGCACGTTCCCAGTGAGTGCTATATCCAAGATGAAAAGTTTGCATGTCCTAGATTTAACTCGACGAACTGGTATTTATAAAAAAATATATCAAGTTAAATTGGATTTTGTCACATCACTGCTGGAAGAACTCCAACACCTTGCTGAATTTGGTGCAGTTGGAATTGAAATTAATGATATGATGCAATTTCAGAAACTAATCAAGTTACCAGATGTGACAGTGCGATGGCTAACAATCACAATGTGGGAAGAACTAAGCAGCTTCTCAATTTCCTGTTGGTTTCTTCGGACCTCTCAGTCAAGGCGCAACTTAATTTCCCTTCGCATCACAAATATGGTGGTAAAGCAAGTGATTTTTGAAAGCACATGTAGAAAGGCATGCCAGTGCCAACTTGGGAGACTAGAGGATCTACATATGTTTCATGTCCAAACGCAAGAAATTGTGTGGAAGGGTCTTGATCCAAAGGACATTTTTCCACGGCTCAAGCACGTAACGATCCGTTCATGTGATTACCTAACGAACATTTCATGGGTCAGACATCTCTTGTGTCTTCGAGAATTGAAGGTAATCAGATGTTCCGCCATGAAGCAATTGATCCATAGCGACAAAGACGAGCAGAGTGAACCGATTTTCCCTTTTTTGAAACTAGTAGAACTAAAGCATCTTAGTGCGCTAGAAAGTATCTGTGCCCCAGATATTACGTTCCGTGCTTTGGAATCGCTAACAATTTCTGGGTGCAAGAAGATGAAGCCTCCTTTTGGAGCAAACAATATCCCGACAAGTTTAAACTGTATACGGGTTAATGAGAAATGGTGGAATGATATCGAATGGGATGAGAGCCTCAAAGCATCACTCTCTGGATTGGTAAGGTTTGTCCTTTGAGTAGGGTTTGTTTGCAAGTACTTTTTAACTAGGAATAAAAGTTGTTTTAAACAGTGAAACTACAGTTTTTCTAATTATGCTATGGATCAGATGAAACATGAGTCATTCATTTTTTATAATTGGATGGTCACGATATGTCTTTTAGATACAATTAAAGAGAAAAGTTTGATAAGAACCGCTCGATTCTAAATAAATAGTTGCTTAGCCGATCCATAGAAAAACAACTCCTGGCCGGTTTGGTATGTGTACAACATCTCGTATACTTGCGTTTTGACAACTCAATTATAATCTTGTGTTCTGGCTTGTGGGGTTTGGAATTTGCTTAACAACAATAGTGAAGAAGTCACAACTCACAATAATATTCCGTTATTTTTTTTATATATGGTTAAGGAGGTATAATTCTCTATGTTAAATTATGATACACTTAAAAAATGTTTTTATTTGATTAAGTGATAGAGAGTCCTCTGATTATAGCTTGGTTATCCGATCAGGATTTAACGAACGTGATCTATTTTCGAAAAGACCTCTGAAAAACCAATCAGATTGTACCAAACCAAGCGATCATATCGAAGGGCTTGAACTACAATTGGAGTTCGTTCTCATCGATCGCACATTTGCACTCGCAATCATAACAAATACAGATCCTATCTATGTAATAGCAACCACAACTCGGATAGAAAATTTTCCTGAAGTACGACCATGTATCTATAATAGTAGGCTTATTTTTTGTAGGAAACAAATACAAAGAACTGATCTCATTCTCTGTTTGCCTGTACAGCTATATTTAGAAAAAGAAAAAAGTTTCCACATTAATTTCCAGTGTTGTCAGAGAAATAAGGCAACGAAGAACTGATCTGAAACTTTTCGACATTTTTGTGTTTTCAGTTTCAATTCTATTGAATTCATAGCTGATCTCTGATAACAAATTTCATTTTTTGCATTTGTTAAATTTTGCTTCAATTTTGTTCCCGTCGATCTGCCATTATCACTGAGCAAAGATTCATCAATGTGACAGAGTGACAGACCTTGACCGGGCCGGGTTTGCCCCGAACCCGATCCCACCCATTTCAGGTCATAAAGTTTGGTCACATACCGGCCATTTGATCTCGGGTCATCTGGAGTCAGATTGTGTATGACCCCTAATCTAAATCCTATTTATATCTAGCACATTTTTTATTGGAAGTTTGGAACTGGATCCATATATCATGGACTCTATGAAAGATATAGCGATGGGCTAGACATACAAAAATTTTTCATTTTTGAAGTTTTTAAATATTTATTTTGATTTTTTAAATGTAATTTTACAATATTTATAAAATGTTTTAAAAATTTCGAAATAAATACTTTAAAATATTTCAAAATAGAAACTTGTTGTATACCACAAGATTTTGATATGAAGAATTTATTAAGCTGAATAAATCAAAATTTGAGATACGATTTGATATGTTTTTGAACTTAACGATAACATAAGGTCTCTGTTAGATTAAGAACACCGTAATATAACTGTAAACTAATTGTTAATTAGTGAAAGTGAACCCTCAATTTTGGACGAGGGTCACGAGATGTTGGAATATCACTGTTGCATCCAACGAATTAAAAAAGCTCCTGTGTCATCAGAAAAATTACCAAATAAGCAAGATAATTTATATCAAATATAGGTAAATGAAGTTTCTATTCTTTTTTTAAGCATGAGGCAAAGGCCAAAATGTCTTTCAAGTTTCAAATTTTAAAATATATTGAATTAAGGCAAAAAAAAAAAAAAAAAACTAACTTTTACTTTTGGACATTTTATAACGCAGCAAAGCTTAAATGATTGTTACCGCTCGTTAAGAAAATTTAGACAATTGAAGCTTATGAGTTAAACTCATAATTTATCATAAATCATAATAATAAAAAAAGAATGTTTTATTGCCTCACCCTGCTCAAATCCAACGATTGAGTAAATTATTTCATTGCCTCACACTATTTGCCTAGTTATTACAAACAATAAAAATATAATAAAAAGAAAATAAACTAACCAACACTGAAAAACCAACATTAATTAAAGACCCTTTGTTTCATTCCTATTCATGTGATTTATTTTTTATTGTTTATTTTTTCATTAATTATTTATAGCAATAAAATTCTAGAGATGCGAGTCAACCATCTATTTAGTTTGATAATTTGCATTTTTTTTCCAAGATAAATTTTGTTTAAGACTTCGGATGACACCCCATCCAGATCGATTGACTTGTTTAACATTCCGAAATGAATAAACCATTTTGTTCCATTTAGCAATTGCTTCAACATTTTTCTACTCTAAACACCTATCTGAAAAAGGATCTTATGACTTTGACACTAGACTAAATTGTTGTATTACAGAACATGGCAATTATTTTAAAAGTGATTTTTACGAAATAGAGTTTGAGTTAGTTATCCTCCAACATCTTAATTGATATGCAACGACGAAATCTAACTTAATTTATACTTCTCATGAAAGTTTGTAAAAAGCATCTTTTCTGAAATTGTACAAAGGAAAAGTATTGGAAGACAGTCCATTTATAAACTTCTCAATATGACACTCATGTTGTTTGTACCGGCATGTCAAGTTGGTTTGCATGAGCAAGCTCAACTGCTCAAGGTTTGCTAAAGAGAATAGCGTTGGCTAACTAACAGTAGTCATACTATTGTTGTTGTTACTTGTTAACAATACCGGTGGCATTTCAAACTTGCCAATTGTGCAGTTCAACAGTTCAATTTGGCAAAGACAAAATTTTATCAGATGGGGAAATTAAAGCACATCTAACCTTTTTTCGTGTTCATTTTTTTCCTTCATGACTTATAGCTTAGATGGGAATTATTAATTGTTACTTCTGTTGCAAAGGTTTATGTAAATCTGAGTAATTTTAGATATTATATATAACAGCTAATAAAATGATGAAATGGAACTATTAAATTGGAAAAAGGAGATCACCTAAGTAGATACAAATGTCTGGAACTACACGTACTTCACTCTAGAATTGACACCAAAATGAAAAGAGATGTTCTTCTATGGACAATAGTTCATTTTCAATCGAGCGGTTCAAATTTTATGGATCAATCATATCTTTTTTTACTTATCCCAAAAAATTACATCGTGACCATCTGATTTGGGAAAATGAATGGTTCATATTTCATTCTATTCATAGCAGAATTCACCAAATTTAAAATGGATACCACATGCATAATGTACCGTCTTTAGCATATTCACAAAGAAAAGTAAACTCGACTTAATTATTTTAATTAAAATAGATTTAATGAAAACTAAACAATGCATGACAAAGACAAAGTACCGTAAGATCAACTCGTTGCAAAACTCCCTATTGCATTGCCATTTATCATTGCAATTATTGCAAGGAGCAGCTATTTTTATACCCCTAAACTTACAAAATAATCTGATCTCAGGTCCTGTCAGACTATTGGCTACAATATAGCAGCCTCTAACTACAAATCTACGAAAAGTTTCGTCGTACATTTCTTTCTTCGGCTAGATATAATTTAAAAGAATTGTAAAAATATAAAGAAAAAAAAAATAAGAAACATGAAGATAAGAATTGTGCCCCATGAAGTACAAAAATGTTGACCGAATGGATGATTTATTCACCGGGGACCCCCAAAAATGGTTTGAATGTCATAATAAACCCTATGAACACCACCATGTTCAAGAGAAAGAACACCATATGATCACCTGCATATTACCAGTAAAGTATTAGTTGATATATTTTTCATTTTATTTGTGTCTTATCTGGCAACATTACTGCTGCTCCAGCTTGTGACGAAAATATTAAAATGAAAATAGTAAATGTAAGAGAAACGGAGAATCCGTAAGAACCTGGAAAGAAGAAAGCGTGCTGACGCTTTTGTGCCCATGAGAATCTGCATGTATTGTGTTGTATAGTTAGAAAAAATGTAATCAACAATACTGACAGCATTTAGTATATGCTCCTAACTTCACTACTGTCTTGGCATGACAGTATTGATTAAGATAATCAGTACTGAGGAAGAGCATGCTATTTTAAAAGATTTAGGGGAAAATGAAACTATTTACAAAATCTGAGAGATTTGAAGTTTATAGGATCAGAAACACAGCTTCAATTAATTTCAGAGATATACTTGCGGAAAACACGAATCAATGACCCAAACTTCGGAATTTAAAAATGCATATCTAATTACTATTTATCGATAAAAAAAATACTTCAATAATATAAGCGTGGAAATATTTTCCAAATTTCAAAATGTACTTCTCTTTGAATTACTAATCATAAAAAAAAAAAAAAATTAAAATGCAATGAGGGTGTTGACAGTTACTCACATAATACCGGCAGCAGCTGGTGCAATTGCTTTGAAGAAAGACATGCCGGTCATGGAAATCCCATTCGCCGCTCCCCTTTGGTCTTGTGGCTGCTCATTGATAGATTGTGTTAGCTATTCTTGATCAAGTGCAAAACTAAATAAATTTGGATGATTAACAAAATGCTCCATCTCATACTTACCACTGCATTGTTTTGTAGAATAAACGTGCCAGTGATTATAGTCACCTGGTTTGTTCAAAGTTTCACATATCAGTACAGTTAAATCATAGCTGATAAACAAATATTTTTTAACCCATATATATGATTAATAATTTAATATCAAACACTCCATAGCTTTCGTTTCCCACTGCATTGAGATAGCGGAGCCTGACAATGATTAATTGGGTGTTTTTATGCAATTAAAAGGGCACAAATTTTTCTATTTGGATATGTGCAATATACGCAACACAATGTATGTTTTACACTATATTTAAGTCTCTGCAATATGCAAGGGCTTACATGACATTATGTTGTTTATAAAGAAATTACAATGTATGCTTGCTGTAAAGATTTACTGACCGAGAGGGCATATTTCAGCACAGATGCACAGTTGATTACAATTTGAAGAACAGGCCCTGATAGGTAGGTCATGAAGGGATACCCAAAAAGCAAGGGAATAGTTAAAACCTGAGAAAAAGATAGTAGTAAGCTTAATAAGTTATGAATTAGTTAAAAAGAAAACAAAAATGAGCCAATTTTAAGTAAGAGTAATTACCGCGCATATGCGTGCTGAAATTATGGGTCCTGCGAGTTTCTCCAATCGGGGATAAATAAATAGCTGGTATACCAGAAGACTAAAACCTAGAGAGAAAAACAAAATAAAACTTTAATTAGATCAAGTTCACTAATTAGGGTACAATTAATGTAAAATAAAGTTCACATTATGGAATGCTACAAATCAAGTTCCCCCTTTACAGTTTAATTATGAAAAATCAGATTTCCCTGACGGTCATTTTACCAGAATTATTGTATTTAGGAGTTATGCACCTTTTGAGCTCCTTAAGTACTTGTTTTTGTTCTGAGATCTCAATGACTTCATTTTGTTAATTGCTTAGAATGGTTTACAAGGAAATTTTAGCTCGTTACTGTGCCAATCCGGTGTTATACTAGCAGTACCAGTACAAGGGGCAGGATGGGAACTTCACTGAAAGTACCTGATATTGCGAGGACTTGTCCGACATCTTCAGATGAAAAACTCAGGCCACCATATTTTCGGTCACTTTCAGTCCATAAAGAAAATATCTGTCGTATGTATGTCATTTAAATCAGATACTGTTTTAATTAAATTCATAACCGGATCATAAAGTATCAGTGGAATATATATAACCTCGGTATAAGCCATGTCATGAAGGGAGAAAATGCAATAGACTATAATCGATGACATGAGTGGCCAGTTCTTCAATAAACTCTTCTTGGGTGGTGAGGCATCAACTTCTTTCGTATTACCTATTGTGTCCGGTGAAGCCTCCAAGGCTTCAACTTTGCCGTCGATTTTATGGGTGTGTAATGTCTCCTGGAACAGAAATATTGTCATGTAAAATTACGTCTCCTTCTCCAACAATTGCAAAGAAACAAGCTTTAAGCGTGTTTTGCTTTTGTGCCCAGTAAAATTACCTCATATGTCCCTAAATACAGAAAAATAATGTTGGAAAATATATATACACATGACTTGGCTATTTTATATGCTCATGCTTCAGAATGACATAAAAGTATTACGAAGTAAGAAGGATATATGCAATGGTTGATATTACACCTATGAACTAATTCCAAAATTTACATACCGGGAGCCATATGCAACTTATTAATACAGCAATGGCGAAAAGGCTAATTGAAAGACAAGGTAAGAAATAGGGGAACCTACAACATCAAAACAGTGAAAACAATATTAAAACAGTACCAAATCATGGAACACTCTATGATATAAGATGAATTTTCTAAGAGGTTTACCTCCCAAAAATGGATTCTGGAGGAAATACATTAGGATACTTCTCGGCAGGCTGTTAACAGTACAGAGAGAAGCCAAATTTAATGTTGATAATCAATAAGAAAGAAATATTATTGATGTCGAAGAAGGTACTAACCTGTGACAGATAGCCCCCAACTGCAGGACCAACTATCAAGCCTATCGCCCATGCCGTGCTGACCTTAAAAAATAGTAACAGTTTCGATAACAATCAGGAAAAGGAATGACAGATATCAAAATCAATAGGAAACATATATAATGTAATCTGATGAAGTGCATTTACAAGTGATAATGCAAGTGCTTGGTGTTCCTTATTGCAAACTTCTATTGAATAAGCCTGCAAAAGAAATGAGGTTTGATTCAATAATTATAGATGAAATATCAAAATTAAAATCTTGGAGTTTATTTTTTGAACAAAACCACCTTGATTGGGCCAAGTAAGCCGTTCAGAGCACCGAGCAGAAGCCTTGTAGCTATTGCCATCCAGTAATTCATGCTCAAACCAAATAAGGTGTTGAATATTATCCTGAAAAATCGAATTATGTGATGATATGTTTACAAGAAACACAAATCTTTTCCTATTGTGTGGGAAAAAGGGGTCGGGTATTGACTAACACGGCAATGATACCAATGATGATAACCGGCTTCCTGCCGTGTCGGTCTGCCACAATTCCCCAGATAGTTGAAGTGAGAGCTCTTCCGAACATAAATGAAGCACCTAATAATTAAGCATTCATAACAGATACAGTTCAGTTGTTTTCAGCTCAAAAGTTTTAAACTTTTAATCATTTCTTTTTCTCTTGTTCACTTTTCTAAGTTTACTCGGTTGTTGAACTAACAAAAAAAGAATTAATCATTTACTGTCAAACCAAAAAACCATCATAAATAATACAAAAGTTCAAAGTTTGCTTTTCCCCAACCACTTGACAGTTACAGTTTGAAAACTTCAAACTACCATGACACAAAGTAATCTTTAATTTCAAATGAGAGGAAATAATGACTTACCAACAAAACCGGCATAAAATCCAATATCTTCCTCTCGTTCAGCAACTTTCAAATCTCTGATCTGTTAGAGGAAAATTTAGAACTTAGTAGCTGTATGCACATGATTGATAGTGAGAAATTATTTAATTCAAGGGCATGTGAGATATGTAGTACTTACCATAAAATATAAGAAGGGAAACAGTATCGCTATTGGCAAACCTGGAAGAAGAAACTAGAAGAATTACTTCAATAACAACACCAAGTTTTCAAATAGTTTGGTACCGGCATCGTCACTAAGATATTTTCCAAATGCTCATAGAATTGTACTTTTTAAATACAAATACTGAACAATTTGGCTAACTCTTGTTAACTCGTTATT
>JASGLE010000098.1:0-2500 GCA_030179965.1 Cyperus esculentus
AATCCAAGCTAGCAACCGGCGCCAGCGCCCGCCGTCCCTCCCGACCCACAGTAGGAGCACCCGCTCCGACGGGCCCGTGCCATCGGCTCAGCCCCCGCGGCGGACGAGCCGCGGGCGGCCGCCTTGAATGTCAATTCCCCACGGGCGGCGGGCAGAATCCTTTGCAGACGACTTAAATACGCGACGGGGCATTGTAAGTGGCAGAGTGGCCTTGCTGCCACGATCCACTGAGATCCAGCCCCACGTCGCACGGATTCGTCCCCCCCACCCCCAACGGCCAGCGGGGTGGCGGGGGTTCGGTGGGCCCCCTCATGCCGAGGCTCCTCCCTCCCAAGATTACTTACCTGCACCCACGGGGGATCACGCTCCGCGCGTGGATACCGCAGCCGCAACGATCCGGCGCCGAATCGTTAAGTCGGCGACCCCAAACATGTGCTCCGACTTCCAAGTGACCCGGCCTTGAGGATGCAAGGACACGCACGGGCACTTCCAAGTCGACACGGGAGCATGACGCGTCCCTTGACTCCTAGTCCGTGACTTGGCCAAAAATCATGTGGGCCTTATTACGCGAACCGACGACCGAAAGCAATGCCACCTCAAACGCGTGAGGACGCAAGGACATGGAACGATGCAAGGGAACGCACGGGTGCAAGGGGCGGAAGAACGTGCTCGGCGCAAAAAAAGATGTGCTCCGGGCCATAAACATTGCTCTCGGGGCCAAAAAAGATGACCGGGGCGGAAAAACGTGTGCCGCACGGCTCGGGGCGGAGAACGGAGGTGCCGTAACGCGCTTGCCTCCGGGGGGCGGGCAAGCGCACGGATTGGCAGCCACCCGCAGCGCCCCAGTGCGGCGCGGAAAAGTGTCCGTGCGGCGGGGAAACGCTGGCCCAGGGCGGCAGATTCTGTGCCGCACGGGGCGCCGTGGCACGGGGCGGTAAAAAATGTGCATGCCGCAGGGCCGAATGTGCCCGCGGCTTGGCCGGATGTCGAATTTCGGCAACGCGCTTGCCTCCGGGGGGCGGGCAAGCGCACGGGGAGGCAGCCCCCCGCAGCGCCCCGGTGCGGCGCGGAAAAGTGTCCGTGCGGCGGGAAAACGCTGGCGCGGGGCGGCAGATTCTGTGCCGCACGGGGCGCCCTGGCACGGGGCGGTAAAAAATGTGCATGCGGCTGGGCCGAATGTGCCCGCGGCCTGGTCGGATTTCGGATTTTTGGGCAACGCGCTTGCCTCCGGGGGGCGCGCAAGCGCACGGAGTGGCAGCCCCCCGCAGCGCCCCAGTGCGGCGCGGAAAAGTGTCCGTGCGGCGGGAAAACGCTGGCGCGGGGCGGCAGATTCTGTGCCGCACGGGGCGCCCTGGCACGGGGCGGTAAAAAATGTGCATGCCGCTGGGCCGAATGTGCCCGCGGCTTGGCCGGATGTCGGATTTGGGCAACGCGCTTGCCTCCGGGGGGCGGGCAAGCGCACGGAGTGGCAGCCCCCCGCAGCGCCCCGGTGCGGCGCGGAAAAGTGCCCGTGCGGCGGGCAAACGGTGGCCCGGCGCCGCCGATTCTGTGCCGCACGACATGGGGGGATCGGCTGGTTTGGTAACCCCACGCGTGGCTAGGGGGGAAATTTTCATATTCCCCTATAGGGGGGAGGGTGTGTTGGGATGGCTTGAGCGGGCGCCCTGGCACGGGGCGGTAAAAAATGTGCATGCGGCTGGGCCGAATGTGCCCGCGGCCTGGTCGGATTTCGGATTTTTGGGCAACGCGCTTGCCTCCGGGGGGCGCGCAAGCGCACGGAGTGGCAGCCCCCCGCAGCGCCCCAGTGCGGCGCGGAAAAGTGCCCGTGCGGCGGGAAAACGCTGGCGCGGGGCGGCAGATTCTGTGCCGCACGGGGCGGTAAAAAATGTGCATGCCGCTGGGCCGAATGTGCCCGCGGCTTGGCCGGATGTCGGATTTGGGCTACGCGCTTGCCTCCGGGGGGCGGGCAAGCGCACGGTGTGGCAGCCCCCCGCAGCGCCCCGGTGCGGCGCGGAAAAGTGCCCGTGCGGCGGGCAAACGGTGGCCCGGCGCCGCCGATTCTGTGCCGCACGACATGGGGGGATCGGCTGGTTTGGTAACCCCACGCGTGGCTAGGGGGGAAATTTTCATATTCCCCTATAGGGGGGAGGGTGTGTTGGGATGGCTTGAGCGGGCGCCCTGGCACGGGGCGGTAAAAAATGTGCATGCGGCTGGGCCGAATGTGCCCGCGGCCTGGTCGGATTTCGGATTTTTGGGCAACGCGCTTGCCTCCGGGGGGCGCGCAAGCGCACGGAGTGGCAGCCCCCCGCAGCGCCCCAGTGCGGCGCGGAAAAGTGTCCGTGCGGCGGGAAAACGCTGGCGCGGGGCGGCAGATTCTGTGCCGCACGGGGCGCCCTGGCACGGGGCGGTAAAAAATGTGCATGCCGCTGGGCCGAATGTGCCCGCGGCTTGGCCGGATGTCGGATTTGGGCAACGCGCTTGCCTCCGGGGGGCGGGCAAG
>JASGLE010000098.1:12500-15000 GCA_030179965.1 Cyperus esculentus
TGCGGCGGGCAAACGGTGGCCCGGCGCCGCCGATTCTGTGCCGCACGACATGGGGGGATCGGCTGGTTTGGTAACCCCACGCGTGGCTAGGGGGGAAATTTTCATATTCCCCTATAGGGGGGAGGGTGTGTTGGGATGGCTTGAGCGGGCGCCCTGGCACGGGGCGGTAAAAAATGTGCATGCGGCTGGGCCGAATGTGCCCGCGGCCTGGTCGGATTTCGGATTTTTGGGCAACGCGCTTGCCTCCGGGGGGCGCGCAAGCGCACGGAGTGGCAGCCCCCCGCAGCGCCCCAGTGCGGCGCGGAAAAGTGCCCGTGCGGCGGGAAAACGCTGGCGCGGGGCGGCAGATTCTGTGCCGCACGGGGCGGTAAAAAATGTGCATGCCGCTGGGCCGAATGTGCCCGCGGCTTGGCCGGATGTCGGATTTGGGCTACGCGCTTGCCTCCGGGGGGCGGGCAAGCGCACGGAGTGGCAGCCCCCCGCAGCGCCCCGGTGCGGCGCGGAAAAGTGCCCGTGCGGCGGGCAAACGGTGGCCCGGCGCCGCCGATTCTGTGCCGCACGACATGGGGGGATCGGCTGGTTTGGTAACCCCACGCGTGGCTAGGGGGGAAATTTTCATATTCCCCTATAGGGGGGAGGGTGTGTTCGGATGGCTTGAGCGGGCGCCCTGGCACGGGGCGGTAAAAAATGTGCATGCGGCCAGGCCGAATGTGCCCGCGGCTTGGCCGAATGTCGGATTTGGGCACCGCGCTTGCCTCCGGGGGGCGGGCAAGCGCACGGATTGGCAGCCCCCCGCGGCGCCCCGGTGCGGCGCGGAAAAGTGTCCGTGCGGCGGGAAAACGCTGGCGCGGGGCGGCAGATTCTGTGCCGCACGGGGCGCCCTGGCACGGGGCGGTAAAAAATGTGCATGCCGCTGGGCCGAATGTGCCCGCGGCTTGGCCGGATGTCGGATTTGGGCTACGCGCTTGCCTCCGGGGGGCGGGCAAGCGCACGGAGTGGCAGCCCCCCGCAGCGCCCCGGTGCGGCGCGGAAAAGTGCCCGTGCGGCGGGCAAACGGTGGCCCGGCGCCGCCGATTCTGTGCCGCACGACATGGGGGGATCGGCTGGTTTGGTAACCCCACGCGTGGCTAGGGGGGAAATTTTCATATTCCCCTATAGGGGGGAGGGTGTGTTCGGATGGCTTGAGCGGGCGCCCTGGCACGGGGCGGTAAAAAATGTGCATGCGGCCAGGCCGAATGTGCCCGCGGCTTGGCCGAATGTCGGATTTGGGCACCGCGCTTGCCTCCGGGGGGCGGGCAAGCGCACGGATTGGCAGCCTTTTCCCCGCGGCGCCCCGGTGCGGCGCGGAAAAGTGTCCGTGCGGCGGGAAAACGCTGGCGCGGGGCGGCAGATTCTGTGCCGCACGGGGCGCCCTGGCACGGGGCGGTAAAAAATGTGCATGCCGCTGGGCCGAATGTGCCCGCGGCTTTGCCGGATGTCGGATTTGGGCACCGCGCTTGCCTCCGGGGGGCGGGCAAGCGCACGGAGTGGCAGCCCCCCGCAGCGCCCCGGTGCGGCGCGGAAAAGTGCCCGTGCGGCGGGCAAACGGTGGCCCGGCGCCGCCGATTCTGTGCCGCACGACATGGGGGGATCGGCTGGTTTGGTAACCCCACGCGTGGCTAGGGGGGAAATTTTCATATTCCCCTATAGGGGGGAGGGTGTGTTCGGATGGCTTGAGCGGGCGCCCTGGCACGGGGCGGTAAAAAATGTGCATGCGGCCAGGCCGAATGTGCCCGCGGCTTGGCCGAATGTCGGATTTGGGCACCGCGCTTGCCTCCGGGGGGCGGGCAAGCGCACGGATTGGCAGCCCCCCGCAGCGCCCCGGTGCGGCGCGGAAAAGTGCCCGTGCGGCGGGTAAACGCTGGCCCGGGGCCGCCGATTCTGTGCCGCACGACATGGGGGGATCGGCTGGTTTGGTAACCCCACGCGTGGCTAGGGGGGAATTTTTCATATTCCCCTATAGGGGGGAGGGTGTGTTCGGATGGCTTGAGCGGGCGCCCTGGCACGGGGCGGTAAAAAATGTGCATGCGGCCAGGCCGAATGTGCCCGCGGCTTGGCCGAATGTCGGATTTGGGCACCGCGCTTGCCTCCGGGGGGCGGGCAAGCGCACGGATTGGCAGCCCCCCGCAGCGCCCCGGAGCGGCGCGGAAAAGTGCCCGTGCGGCTGGAGAACGCTGCCCCGGGGCGGCAGATTCTGTGCCGCACGGGGCGCCCTGGCACGGGGCGGTAAAAAATGTGCATTCCGCGGGGCCGAATGTGCCCGCGGCTTGGCCGGATGTCGGATTTGGGCGACGCGCTTGCCTCCGGGGGGCGGGCAAGCGCACGGATTGGCAGCCCCCCGCAGCGCCCCGGTGCGGCGCGGAAAAGTGCCCGTGCGGCGGGTAGACGCTGGCCCGGGGCCGCCGATTCTGTGCCGCACGACATGGGGGGATCGGCTGGTTTGGTAACCCCACGCGTGGCT
>JASGLE010000098.1:35000-37500 GCA_030179965.1 Cyperus esculentus
GCAAGCGCACGGATTGGCAGCCCCCCGCAGCGCCCCGGTGCGGCGCGGAAAAGTGCCCGTGCGGCGGGTAAACGCTGGCCCGGGTCCGCCGATTCTGTGCCGCACGACATGGGGGGATCGGCTGGTTTGGTAACCCCACGCGTGGCTAGGGGGGAATTTTTCATATTCCCCTATAGGGGGGAGGGTGTGTTCGGATGGCTTGAGCGGGCGCCCTGGCACGGGGCGGTAAAAAATGTGCATGCGGCCAGGCCGAATGTGCCCGCGGCTTGGCCGAATGTCGGATTTGGGCACCGCGCTTGCCTCCGGGGGGCGGGCAAGCGCACGGATTGGCAGCCCCCCGCGGCGCCCCGGTGCGGCGCGGAAAAGTGGCCGTGCGGCGGGAAAACGCTGGCCCGGGGCGGCAGATTCTGTGCCGCACGGGGCGCCCTGGCACGGGGCGGTAAAAAATGTGCATGCCGCTGGGCCGAATGTGCCCGCGGCTTGGCCGGATGGCGGATTTGGGCAACGCGCTTGTCTCCGGGGGGCGGGCAAGCGCACGGATTGGCAGCCCCCCGCAGCGCCCCGG
Organism: Cyperus esculentus; assembly: GCA_030179965.1. Classification (NCBI taxonomy): domain Eukaryota; kingdom Viridiplantae; phylum Streptophyta; class Magnoliopsida; order Poales; family Cyperaceae; genus Cyperus; species Cyperus esculentus. Next base: position 35,566 of record JASGLE010000098.1, read on the forward strand.
TGCGGCGCGGAAAAGTGCCCGTGCGGCGGGTAGACGCTGGCCCGGGTCCGCCGATTCTGTGCCGCACGACATGGGGGGATTGGCTGGTTTGGTAACCCCACGCGTGGCTAGGGGGGAATTTTTCATATTCCCCTATAGGGGGGAGGGTGTGTTCGGATGGCTTGAGCGGGCGCCCTGGCACGGGGCGGTAAAAAATGTGCATGCGGCCAGGCCGAATGTGCCCGCGGCTTGGCCGAATGCCGGATTTCGGCACCGCGCTTGCCTCCGGGGGGCGGGCAAGCGCACGGATTGGCAGCCCCCCGCGGCGCCCCGGTGCGGCGCGGAAAAGTGCCCGTGCGGCTGGAAAACGCTGGCCCGGGGCGGCAGATTCTGTGCCGCACGGGGCGCCCTGGCACGGGGCGGTAAAAAATGTGCATGCCGCTGGGCCGAATGTGCCCGCGGCTTGGCCGGATGGCGGATTTGGGCAACGCGCTTGTCTCCGGGGGGCGGGCAAGCGCACGGATTGGCAGCCCCCCGCAGTGCCCCGGTGCGGCGCGGAAATGTGCCCGTGCGGCGGGTAAACGCTGGCCCGGGTCCGCCGATTCTGTGCCGCACGACATGGGGGGATCGGCTGGTTTGGTAACCCCACGCGTGGCTAGGGGGGAATTTTTCATATTCCCCTATAGGGGGGAGGGTGTGTTCGGATGGCTTGAGCGGGCGCCCTGGCACGGGGCGGTAAAAAATGTGCATGCGGCCAGGCCGAATGTGCCCGCGGCTTGGCCGAATGTCGGATTTGGGCACCGCGCTTGCCTCCGGGGGGCGGGCAAGCGCACGGATTGGCAGCCCCCCGCGGCGCCCCGGTGCGGCGCGGAAAAGTGCCCGTGCGGCGGGTTAACGCTGGCCCGGGGCCGCCGATTCTGTGCCGCACGACATGGGGGGATCGGCTGGTTTGGTAACCCCACGCGTGGCTAGGGGGGAATTTTTCATATTCCCCTATAGGGGGGAGGGTGTGTTCGGATGGCTTGAGCGGGCGCCCTGGCACGGGGCGGTAAAAAATGTGCATGCGGCCAGGCCGAATGTGCCCGCGGCTTGGCCGAATGTCGGATTTGGGCGACGCGCTTGCCTCCGGGGGGCGGGCAAGCGCACGGATTGGCAGCCCCCCGCGGCGCCCCGGTGCGGCGCGGAAAAGTGCCCGTGCGGCTGGAAAACACTGCCCCGGGGCGGCAGATTCTGTGCCGCACGGGGCGCCCTGGCACGGGGCGGTAAAAAATGTGCATGCCGCTGGGCCGAATGTGCCCGCGGCTTGGCCGGATGGCGGATTTGGGCAACGCGCTTGCCTCCGGGGGGCGGGCAAGCGCACGGATTGGCAGCCCCCCGCAGCGCCCCGGTGCGGCGCGGAAAAGTGCCCGTGCGGCGGGTAGACGCTGGCCCGGGGCCGCCGATTCTGTGCCGCACGACATGGGGGGATCGGCTGGTTTGGTAACCCCACGCGTGGCTAGGGCAGAAATTTTCATATTCCCCTATAGGGGGGAGGGTGTGTTCGGATGGCTTGAGCGGGCGCCCTGGCACGGGGCGGTAAAAAATGTGCATGCGGCTAGGCCGAATGTGCCCGCGGCTTGGCCGAATGTCGGATTTGGGCGATGCGCTTGCCTCCGGGGGGCGGGCAAGCGCACGGATTGGCAGCCCCCCGCACAGCGCCCTGGCACGGGGCGGTAAAAAATGTGCATGTCGCTGGGCCGAATGTGCCCGCGGCTTGGCCGGATGTCGGATTTGGGCGATGCGCTTGCCTCCGGGGGGCGGGCAAGCGCACGGATTGGCAGCCCCCCGCAGCGCCCTGGCACGGGGCGGTAAAAAATGTGCATGCCGCTGGGCCGAATGTCGGATTTGGGCGATGCGCTTGCCTCCGGGGGGCGGGCAAGCGCACGGATTGGCAGCCCCCCGCAGCGCCCTGGCACG
>JASGLE010000098.1:45000-47500 GCA_030179965.1 Cyperus esculentus
CGCACGGGGCGCCGTGGCACGGGGCGGTAAAAAATGTGCATGCCGCTGGGCCGAATGTGCCCGCGGCTTGGCCGGATGGCGGATTTGGGCAACGCGCTTGTCTCCGGGGGGCGGGCAAGCGCACGGATTGGCAGCCCCCCGCAGCGCCCCGGTGCGGCGCGGAAAAGTGCCCGTGCGGCGGGTAAACGCTGGCGCGGGGCGGCCGATTCTGTGCCGCACGGGGCGCCCTGGCACGGGGCGGTAAAAAATGTGCATGCCGCTGGGCCGAATGTGCCCGCGGCTTGGCCGGATGGCGGATTTGGGCAACGCGCTTGCCTCCGGGGGGCGGGCAAGCGCACGGATTGGCAGCCCCCCGCAGCGCCCCGGTGCGGCGCGGAAAAGTGCCCGTGCGGCGGGAAAACGCTGGCGCGGGGCGGCAGATTCTGTGCCGCACGGGGCGCCCCGGCACGGGGCGGCAGATTCTGTGCCGCACGGGGCGCCCTGGCACGGGGCGGTAAAAAATGTGCATGCCGCTGGGCCGAATGTGCCCGCGGCTTGGCCGGATGTCGGATTTGGGCAACGCGCTTGCCTCCGGGGGGCGGGCAAGCGCACGGAGTGGCAGCCCCCCGCAGCGCCCCCGTGCGGCGCGGAAAAGTGCCCGTGCGGCGGGGAAACGCTGGCCCGGCGCCGCCGATTCTGTGCCGCATGACATGGGGGGATCGGCTGGTTTGGTAACCCCACGCGTGGCTAGGGGGGAAATTTTCATATTCCCCTATAGGGGGGAGGGCGTGTTCGGATGGCTTGAGCGGGCGCCCTGGCACGGGGCGGTAAAAAATGTGCATGCGGCCAGGCCGAATGTGCCCGCGGCTTGGCCGAATGTCGGATTTGGGCACCGCGCTTGCCTCCGGGGGGCGGGCAAGCGCACGGATTGGCAGCCCCCAGCGGCGCCCCGGTGCGGCGCGGAAAAGTGTCCGTGCGGCGGGAAAACGCTGGCCCGGGGCGGCAGATTCTGTGCCGCACGGGGCGCCCTGGCACGGGGCGGTAAAAAATGTGCTTGCCGCTGGGCCGAATGTGCCCGCGGCTTGGCCGGATGGCGGATTTGGGCAACGCGCTTGTCTCCGGGGGGCGGGCAAGCGCACGGATTGGCAGCCCCCCGCAGCGCCCCGGTGCGGCGCGGAAAAGTGCCCGTGCGGCGGGTAAACGCTGGCGCGGGGCGGCCGATTCTGTGCCGCACGGGGCGCCCTGGCACGGGGCGGTAAAAAATGTGCATGCCGCTGGGCCGAATGTGCCCGCGGCTTGGCCGGATGGCGGATTTGGGCAACGCGCTTGCCTCCGGGGGGCGGGCAAGCGCACGGATTGGCAGCCCCCCGCAGCGCCCCGGTGCGGCGCGGAAAAGTGCCCGTGCGGCGGGGAAAACGCTGGCGCGGGGCGGCAGATTCTGTGCCGCACGGGGCGCCCCGGCACGGGGCGGCAGATTCTGTGCCGCACGGGGCGCCCTGGCACGGGGCGGTAAAAAATGTGCATGCCGCTGGGCCGAATGTGCCCGCGGCTTGGCCGGATGTCGGATTTGGGCAACGCGCTTGCCTCCGGGGGGCGGGCAAGCGCACGGAGTGGCAGCCCCCCGCAGCGCCCCCGTGCGGCGCGGAAAAGTGCCCGTGCGGCGGGGAAACGCTGGCCCGGCGCCGCCGATTCTGTGCCGCATGACATGGGGGGATCGGCTGGTTTGGTAACCCCACGCGTGGCTAGGGGGGAAATTTTCATATTCCCCTATAGGGGGGAGGGCGTGTTCGGATGGCTTGAGCGGGCGCCCTGGCACGGGGCGGTAAAAAATGTGCATGCGGCCAGGCCGAATGTGCCCGCGGCTTGGCCGAATGTCGGATTTGGGCACCGCGCTTGCCTCCGGGGGGCGGGCAAGCGCACGGATTGGCAGCCCCCCGCGGCGCCCCGGTGCGGCGCGGAAAAGTGTCCGTGCGGCGGGAAAAGGCTGGCCCGGGGCGGCAGATTCTGTGCCGCACGGGGCGCCCTGGCACGGGGCGGTAAAAAATGTGCTTGCCGCTGGGCCGAATGTGCCCGCGGCTTGGCCGGATGGCGGATTTGGGCAACGCGCTTGTCTCCGGGGGGCGGGCAAGCGCACGGATTGGCAGCCCCCCGCAGCGCCCCGGTGCGGCGCGGAAAAGTGCCCGTGCGGCGGGTAAACGCTGGCCCGGGTCCGCCGATTCTGTGCCGCACGACACGGGGGGATCGGCTGGTTTGGTAACCCCACGCGTGGCTAGGGGGGAATTTTTCATATTCCCCTATAGGGGGGAGGGTGTGTTCGGATGGCTTGAGCGGGCGCCCTGGCACGGGGCGGTAAAAAATGTGCATGCGGCCAGGCCGAATGTGCCCGCGGCTTGGCCGAATGTCGGATTTGGGCACCGCGCTTGCCTCCGGGGGGCGGGCAAGCGCACGGATTGGCAGCCCCCCGCGGCGCCCCGGTGCGGCGCGGAAAAGTGGCCGTGCGGCGGGAAAACGCTGGCCCGGG
>JASGLE010000098.1:57500-62500 GCA_030179965.1 Cyperus esculentus
CGCCCTGGCACGGGGCGGTAAAAAATGTGCATGCCGCTGGGCCGAATGTGCCCGCGGCTTGGCCGGATGGCGGATTTGGGCAACGCGCTTGCCTCCGGGGGGCGGGCAAGCGCACGGATTGGCAGCCCCCCGCAGCGCCCCGGTGCGGCGCGGAAAAGTGCCCGTGCGGCGGGAAAACGCTGGCGCGGGGCGGCAGATTCTGTGCCGCACGGGGCGCCCCGGCACGGGGCGGCAGATTCTGTGCCGCACGGGGCGCCCTGGCACGGGGCGGTAAAAAATGTGCATGCCGCTGGGCCGAATGTGCCCGCGGCTTGGCCGGATGTCGGATTTGGGCAACGCGCTTGCCTCCGGGGGGCGGGCAAGCGCACGGAGTGGCAGCCCCCCGCAGCGCCCCCGTGCGGCGCGGAAAAGTGCCCGTGCGGCGGGGAAACGCTGGCCCGGCGCCGCCGATTCTGTGCCGCATGACATGGGGGGATCGGCTGGTTTGGTAACCCCACGCGTGGCTAGGGGGGAAATTTTCATATTCCCCTATAGGGGGGAGGGCGTGTTCGGATGGCTTGAGCGGGCGCCCTGGCACGGGGCGGTAAAAAATGTGCATGCGGCCAGGCCGAATGTGCCCGCGGCTTGGCCGAATGTCGGATTTGGGCACCGCGCTTGCCTCCGGGGGGCGGGCAAGCGCACGGATTGGCAGCCCCCCGCGGCGCCCCGGTGCGGCGCGGAAAAGTGTCCGTGCGGCGGGAAAACGCTGGCCCGGGGCGGCAGATTCTGTGCCGCACGGGGCGCCCTGGCACGGGGCGGTAAAAAATGTGCTTGCCGCTGGGCCGAATGTGCCCGCGGCTTGGCCGGATGGCGGATTTGGGCAACGCGCTTGTCTCCGGGGGGCGGGCAAGCGCACGGATTGGCAGCCCCCCGCAGCGCCCCGGTGCGGCGCGGAAAAGTGCCCGTGCGGCGGGTAAACGCTGGCGCGGGGCGGCCGATTCTGTGCCGCACGGGGCGCCCTGGCACGGGGCGGTAAAAAATGTGCATGCCGCTGGGCCGAATGTGCCCGCGGCTTGGCCGGATGGCGGATTTGGGCAACGCGCTTGCCTCCGGGGGGCGGGCAAGCGCACGGATTGGCAGCCCCCCGCAGCGCCCCGGTGCGGCGCGGAAAAGTGCCCGTGCGGCGGGAAAACGCTGGCGCGGGGCGGCAGATTCTGTGCCGCACGGGGCGCCCCGGCACGGGGCGGCAGATTCTGTGCCGCACGGGGCGCCCTGGCACGGGGCGGTAAAAAATGTGCATGCCGCTGGGCCGAATGTGCCCGCGGCTTGGCCGGATGTCGGATTTGGGCAACGCGCTTGCCTCCGGGGGGCGGGCAAGCGCACGGAGTGGCAGCCCCCCGCAGCGCCCCCGTGCGGCGCGGAAAAGTGCCCGTGCGGCGGGGAAACGCTGGCCCGGCGCCGCCGATTCTGTGCCGCATGACATGGGGGGATCGGCTGGTTTGGTAACCCCACGCGTGGCTAGGGGGGAAATTTTCATATTCCCCTATAGGGGGGAGGGCGTGTTCGGATGGCTTGAGCGGGCGCCCTGGCACGGGGCGGTAAAAAATGTGCATGCGGCCAGGCCGAATGTGCCCGCGGCTTGGCCGAATGTCGGATTTGGGCACCGCGCTTGCCTCCGGGGGGCGGGCAAGCGCACGGATTGGCAGCCCCCCGCGGCGCCCCGGTGCGGCGCGGAAAAGTGTCCGTGCGGCGGGAAAAGGCTGGCCCGGGGCGGCAGATTCTGTGCCGCACGGGGCGCCCTGGCACGGGGCGGTAAAAAATGTGCTTGCCGCTGGGCCGAATGTGCCCGCGGCTTGGCCGGATGGCGGATTTGGGCAACGCGCTTGTCTCCGGGGGGCGGGCAAGCGCACGGATTGGCAGCCCCCCGCAGCGCCCCGGTGCGGCGCGGAAAAGTGCCCGTGCGGCGGGTAAACGCTGGCCCGGGTCCGCCGATTCTGTGCCGCACGACACGGGGGGATCGGCTGGTTTGGTAACCCCACGCGTGGCTAGGGGGGAATTTTTCATATTCCCCTATAGGGGGGAGGGTGTGTGTTCGGATGGCTTGAGCGGGCGCCCTGGCACGGGGCGGTAAAAAATGTGCATGCGGCCAGGCCGAATGTGCCCGCGGCTTGGCCGAATGTCGGATTTGGGCACCGCGCTTGCCTCCGGGGGGCGGGCAAGCGCACGGATTGGCAGCCCCCCGCGGCGCCCCGGTGCGGCGCGGAAAAGTGGCCGTGCGGCGGGAAAACGCTGGCCCGGGGCGGCAGATTCTGTGCCGCACGGGGCGCCCTGGCACGGGGCGGTAAAAAATGTGCATGCCGCTGGGCCGAATGTGCCCGCGGCTTGGCCGGATGGCGGATTTGGGCAACGCGCTTGTCTCCGGGGGGCGGGCAAGCGCACGGATTGGCAGCCCCCCGCGGCGCCCCGGTGCGGCGCGGAAAAGTGCCCGTGCGGCGGGTAGACGCTGGCCCGGGGCCGCCGATTCTGTGCCGCACGACATGGGGGGATCGGCTGGTTTGGTAACCCCACGCGTGGCTAGGGCAGAAATTTTCATATTCCCCTATAGGGGGGAGGGTGTGTTCGGATGGCTTGAGCGGGCGCCCTGGCACGGGGCGGTAAAAAATGTGCATGCGGCCAGGCCGAATGTGCCCGCGGCTTGGCCGAATGTCGGATTTGGGCACCGCGCTTGCCTCCGGGGGGCGGGCAAGCGCACGGATTGGCAGCCCCCCGCGGCGCCCCGGTGCGGCGCGGAAAAGTGCCCGTGCGGCGGGTAAACGCTGGCCCGGGGCCGCCGATTCTGTGCCGCACGACATGGGGGGATCGGCTGGTTTGGTAACCCCACGCGTGGCTAGGGGGGAATTTTTCATATTCCCCTATAGGGGGGAGGGTGTGTTCGGATGGCTTGAGCGGGCGCCCTGGCACGGGGCGGTAAAAAATGTGCATGCGGCCAGGCCGAATGTGCCCGCGGCTTGGCCGAATGTCGGATTTGGGCACCGCGCTTGCCTCCGGGGGGCGGGCAAGCGCACGGATTGGCAGCCCCCCGCGGCGCCCCGGTGCGGCGCGGAAAAGTGCCCGTGCGGCTGGAAAACACTGCCCCGGGGCGGCAGATTCTGTGCCGCACGGGGCGCCCTGGCACGGGGCGGTAAAAAATGTGCATTCCGCTGGGCCGAATGTGCCTGCGGCTTGGCCGGATGTCGGATTTGGGCAACGCGCTTGCCTCCAGGGGGCGGGCAAGCGCACGGATTGGCACCCCCCCGCGGCGCCCCGGTGCGGCGCGGAAAAGTGCCCGTGCGGCGGGTAGACGCTGGCCCGGGGCCGCCGATTCTGTGCCGCACGACATGGGGGGATCGGCTGGTTTGGTAACCCCACGCGTGGCTAGGGCAGAAATTTTCATATTCCCCTATAGGGGGGAGGGTGTGTTCGGATGGCTTGAGCGGGCGCCCTGGCACGGGGCGGTAAAAAATGTGCATGCGGCTAGGCCGAATGTGCCCGCGGCTTGGCCGAATGTCGGATTTGGGCGATGCGCTTGCCTCCGGGGGGCGGGCAAGCGCACGGATTGGCAGCCCCCCGCACAGCGCCCTGGCACGGGGCGGTAAAAAATGTGCATGTCGCTGGGCCGAATGTGCCCGCGGCTTGGCCGGATGTCGGATTTGGGCGATGCGCTTGCCTCCGGGGGGCGGGCAAGCGCACGGATTGGCAGCCCCCCGCAGCGCCCTGGCACGGGGCGGTAAAGAATGTGCATGCCGCTGGGCCGAATGTCGGATTTGGGCGATGCGCTTGCCTCCGGGGGGCGGGCAAGCGCACGGATTGGCAGCCCCCCGCGGCGCCCCGGTGCGGCGCGGAAAAGTGCCCGTGCGGCGGGTAGACGCTGGCCCGGGGCCGCCGATTCTGTGCCGCACGACATGGGGGGATCGGCTGGTTTGGTAACCCCACGCGTGGCTAGGGCAGAAATTTTCATATTCCCCTATAGGGGGGAGGGTGTGTTCGGATGGCTTGAGCGGGCGCCCTGGCACGGGGCGGTAAAAAATGTGCATGCGGCTAGGCCGAATGTGCCCGCGGCTTGGCCGAATGTCGGATTTGGGCGATGCGCTTGCCTCCGGGGGGCGGGCAAGCGCACGGATTGGCAGCCCCCCGCACAGCGCCCTGGCACGGGGCGGTAAAAAATGTGCATGTCGCTGGGCCGAATGTGCCCGCGGCTTGGCCGGATGTCGGATTTGGGCGATGCGCTTGCCTCCGGGGGGCGGGCAAGCGCACGGATTGGCAGCCCCCCGCAGCGCCCTGGCACGGGGCGGTAAAGAATGTGCATGCCGCTGGGCCGAATGTCGGATTTGGGCGATGCGCTTGCCTCCGGGGGGCGGGCAAGCGCACGGATTGGCAGCCCCCCGCGGCGCCCCGGTGCGGCGCGGAAAAGTGCCCGTGCGGCGGGTAGACGCTGGCCCGGGGCCGCCGATTCTGTGCCGCACGACATGGGGGGATCGGCTGGTTTGGTAACCCCACGCGTGGCTAGGGCAGAAATTTTCATATTCCCCTATAGGGGGGAGGGTGTGTTCGGATGGCTTGAGCGGGCGCCCTGGCACGGGGCGGTAAAAAATGTGCATGCGGCTAGGCCGAATGTGCCCGCGGCTTGGCCGAATGTCGGATTTGGGCGATGCGCTTGCCTCCGGGGGGCGGGCAAGCGCACGGATTGGCAGCCCCCCGCACAGCGCCCTGGCACGGGGCGGTAAAAAATGTGCATGTCGCTGGGCCGAATGTGCCCGCGGCTTGGCCGGATGTCGGATTTGGGCGATGCGCTTGCCTCCGGGGGGCGGGCAAGCGCACGGATTGGCAGCCCCCCGCAGCGCCCTGGCACGGGGCGGTAAAGAATGTGCATGCCGCTGGGCCGAATGTCGGATTTGGGCGATGCGCTTGCCTCCGGGGGGCGGGCAAGCGCACGGATTGGCAGCCCCCCGCAGCGCCCCGGCACGGGGCGGTAAAAAATGTGC
>JASGLE010000098.1:70000-74242 GCA_030179965.1 Cyperus esculentus
GCACGGGGCGGTAAAAAATGTGCATGCCGCTGGGCCGAATGTGCCCGCGGCTTGGCCGGATGGCGGATTTGGGCAACGCGCTTGTCTCCGGGGGGCGGGCAAGCGCACGGATTGGCAGCCCCCCGCAGCGCCCCGGTGCGGCGCGGAAAAGTGCCCGTGCGGCGGGTAAACGCTGGCGCGGGGCGGCCGATTCTGTGCCGCACGGGGCGCCCTGGCACGGGGCGGTAAAAAATGTGCATGCCGCTGGGCCGAATGTGCCCGCGGCTTGGCCGGATGGCGGATTTGGGCAACGCGCTTGCCTCCGGGGGGCGGGCAAGCGCACGGATTGGCAGCCCCCCGCAGCGCCCCGGTGCGGCGCGGAAAAGTGCCCGTGCGGCGGGAAAACGCTGGCGCGGGGCGGCAGATTCTGTGCCGCACGGGGCGCCCCGGCACGGGGCGGCAGATTCTGTGCCGCACGGGGCGCCCTGGCACGGGGCGGTAAAAAATGTGCATGCCGCTGGGCCGAATGTGCCCGCGGCTTGGCCGGATGTCGGATTTGGGCAACGCGCTTGCCTCCGGGGGGCGGGCAAGCGCACGGAGTGGCAGCCCCCCGCAGCGCCCCCGTGCGGCGCGGAAAAGTGCCCGTGCGGCGGGGAAACGCTGGCCCGGCGCCGCCGATTCTGTGCCGCATGACATGGGGGGATCGGCTGGTTTGGTAACCCCACGCGTGGCTAGGGGGGAAATTTTCATATTCCCCTATAGGGGGGAGGGCGTGTTCGGATGGCTTGAGCGGGCGCCCTGGCACGGGGCGGTAAAAAATGTGCATGCGGCCAGGCCGAATGTGCCCGCGGCTTGGCCGAATGTCGGATTTGGGCACCGCGCTTGCCTCCGGGGGGCGGGCAAGCGCACGGATTGGCAGCCCCCCGCGGCGCCCCGGTGCGGCGCGGAAAAGTGTCCGTGCGGCGGGAAAACGCTGGCCCGGGGCGGCAGATTCTGTGCCGCACGGGGCGCCCTGGCACGGGGCGGTAAAAAATGTGCTTGCCGCTGGGCCGAATGTGCCCGCGGCTTGGCCGGATGGCGGATTTGGGCAACGCGCTTGTCTCCGGGGGGCGGGCAACCGCACGGATTGGCAGCCCCCCGCAGCGCCCCGGTGCGGCGCGGAAAAGTGCCCGTGCGGCGGGTAAACGCTGGCGCGGGGCGGCCGATTCTGTGCCGCACGGGGCGCCCTGGCACGGGGCGGTAAAAAATGTGCATGCCGCTGGGCCGAATGTGCCCGCGGCTTGGCCGGATGGCGGATTTGGGCAACGCGCTTGCCTCCGGGGGGCGGGCAAGCGCACGGATTGGCAGCCCCCCGCAGCGCCCCGGTGCGGCGCGGAAAAGTGCCCGTGCGGCGGGAAAACGCTGGCGCGGGGCGGCAGATTCTGTGCCGCACGGGGCGCCCCGGCACGGGGCGGCAGATTCTGTGCCGCACGGGGCGCCCTGGCACGGGGCGGTAAAAAATGTGCATGCCGCTGGGCCGAATGTGCCCGCGGCTTGGCCGGATGTCGGATTTGGGCAACGCGCTTGCCTCCGGGGGGCGGGCAAGCGCACGGAGTGGCAGCCCCCCGCAGCGCCCCCGTGCGGCGCGGAAAAGTGCCCGTGCGGCGGGGAAACGCTGGCCCGGCGCCGCCGATTCTGTGCCGCATGACATGGGGGGATCGGCTGGTTTGGTAACCCCACGCGTGGCTAGGGGGGAAATTTTCATATTCCCCTATAGGGGGGAGGGCGTGTTCGGATGGCTTGAGCGGGCGCCCTGGCACGGGGCGGTAAAAAATGTGCATGCGGCCAGGCCGAATGTGCCCGCGGCTTGGCCGAATGTCGGATTTGGGCACCGCGCTTGCCTCCGGGGGGCGGGCAAGCGCACGGATTGGCAGCCCCCCGCGGCGCCCCGGTGCGGCGCGGAAAAGTGTCCGTGCGGCGGGAAAACGCTGGCCCGGGGCGGCAGATTCTGTGCCGCACGGGGCGCCCTGGCACGGGGCGGTAAAAAATGTGCTTGCCGCTGGGCCGAATGTGCCCGCGGCTTGGCCGGATGGCGGATTTGGGCAACGCGCTTGTCTCCGGGGGGCGGGCAAGCGCACGGATTGGCAGCCCCCCGCAGCGCCCCGGTGCGGCGCGGAAAAGTGCCCGTGCGGCGGGTAAACGCTGGCCCGGGTCCGCCGATTCTGTGCCGCACGACACGGGGGGATCGGCTGGTTTGGTAACCCCACGCGTGGCTAGGGGGGAATTTTTCATATTCCCCTATAGGGGGGAGGGTGTGTTCGGATGGCTTGAGCGGGCGCCCTGGCACGGGGCGGTAAAAAATGTGCATGCGGCCAGGCCGAATGTGCCCGCGGCTTGGCCGAATGTCGGATTTGGGCACCGCGCTTGCCTCCGGGGGGCGGGCAAGCGCACGGATTGGCAGCCCCCCGCGGCGCCCCGGTGCGGCGCGGAAAAGTGGCCGTGCGGCGGGAAAACGCTGGCCCGGGGCGGCAGATTCTGTGCCGCACGGGGCGCCCTGGCACGGGGCGGTAAAAAATGTGCATGCCGCTGGGCCGAATGTGCCCGCGGCTTGGCCGGATGGCGGATTTGGGCAACGCGCTTGTCTCCGGGGGGCGGGCAAGCGCACGGATTGGCAGCCCCCCGCGGCGCCCCGGTGCGGCGCGGAAAAGTGCCCGTGCGGCGGGTAGACGCTGGCCCGGGGCCGCCGATTCTGTGCCGCACGACATGGGGGGATCGGCTGGTTTGGTAACCCCACGCGTGGCTAGGGCAGAAATTTTCATATTCCCCTATAGGGGGGAGGGTGTGTTCGGATGGCTTGAGCGGGCGCCCTGGCACGGGGCGGTAAAAAATGTGCATGCGGCCAGGCCGAATGTGCCCGCGGCTTGGCCGAATGTCGGATTTGGGCACCGCGCTTGCCTCCGGGGGGCGGGCAAGCGCACGGATTGGCAGCCCCCCGCGGCGCCCCGGTGCGGCGCGGAAAAGTGCCCGTGCGGCGGGTAAACGCTGGCCCGGGGCCGCCGATTCTGTGCCGCACGACATGGGGGGATCGGCTGGTTTGGTAACCCCACGCGTGGCTAGGGGGGAATTTTTCATATTCCCCTATAGGGGGGAGGGTGTGTTCGGATGGCTTGAGCGGGCGCCCTGGCACGGGGCGGTAAAAAATGTGCATGCGGCCAGGCCGAATGTGCCCGCGGCTTGGCCGAATGTCGGATTTGGGCACCGCGCTTGCCTCCGGGGGGCGGGCAAGCGCACGGATTGGCAGCCCCCCGCGGCGCCCCGGTGCGGCGCGGAAAAGTGCCCGTGCGGCTGGAAAACACTGCCCCGGGGCGGCAGATTCTGTGCCGCACGGGGCGCCCTGGCACGGGGCGGTAAAAAATGTGCATTCCGCTGGGCCGAATGTGCCTGCGGCTTGGCCGGATGTCGGATTTGGGCAACGCGCTTGCCTCCAGGGGGCGGGCAAGCGCACGGATTGGCACCCCCCCGCGGCGCCCCGGTGCGGCGCGGAAAAGTGCCCGTGCGGCGGGTAGACGCTGGCCCGGGGCCGCCGATTCTGTGCCGCACGACATGGGGGGATCGGCTGGTTTGGTAACCCCACGCGTGGCTAGGGCAGAAATTTTCATATTCCCCTATAGGGGGGAGGGTGTGTTCGGATGGCTTGAGCGGGCGCCCTGGCACGGGGCGGTAAAAAATGTGCATGCGGCTAGGCCGAATGTGCCCGCGGCTTGGCCGAATGTCGGATTTGGGCGATGCGCTTGCCTCCGGGGGGCGGGCAAGCGCACGGATTGGCAGCCCCCCGCACAGCGCCCTGGCACGGGGCGGTAAAAAATGTGCATGTCGCTGGGCCGAATGTGCCCGCGGCTTGGCCGGATGTCGGATTTGGGCGATGCGCTTGCCTCCGGGGGGCGGGCAAGCGCACGGATTGGCAGCCCCCCGCAGCGCCCTGGCACGGGGCGGTAAAGAATGTGCATGCCGCTGGGCCGAATGTCGGATTTGGGCGATGCGCTTGCCTCCGGGGGGCGGGCAAGCGCACGGATTGGCAGCCCCCCGCGGCGCCCCGGTGCGGCGCGGAAAAGTGCCCGTGCGGCGGGTAGACGCTGGCCCGGGGCCGCCGATTCTGTGCCGCACGACATGGGGGGATCGGCTGGTTTGGTAACCCCACGCGTGGCTAGGGCAGAAATTTTCATATTCCCCTATAGGGGGGAGGGTGTGTTCGGATGGCTTGAGCGGGCGCCCTGGCACGGGGCG
>JASGLE010000925.1:0-20667 GCA_030179965.1 Cyperus esculentus
AAAATAAAAAGAAACAAAAAAAAAATCTGGCGTGTACAACAAATTAAAGGAAAATAATTTTCATTAAAATAAATAGATAAACCCAATCAAAATTTAAACAACTATTTGCTATTTCTGTACTACTAGAGCTGTAACTCGGGCTTTGCCCCAAGAATTTTAGAAAATTTTAAATATTTATATTAAACAAAATTTTTAAATATTTAATATAATTAATTAATTAAATAATAATAATAATAATAATGTAATAATTTATAAATAAGAATATATATAAATGTAGGACCATTTTAAGGATTAAATTTTTTTTTAGACATATCATCTTCATCTTATTTAATGAGGAGATAAACAAAAATATAAACCATTGGATCAAAATAGATGAAGAGTTTCAAGCAAAATCAATGGTTAATAATAGTGATGATGTGGTATAGTTAAGGTATTTGAAAATTTACCCCTCTTTATGGAATATAGATTATATATCTCCATTTTTGCTTTAACACTGAAATATCTAATTGCTTTAAAATAAAATTGAAGATGTTGCTCCAAGCACAAATTGAGATCAACAATATATGTATCTAGTGTTTTTTTTTATTTATTTATTGGTAAAAAATAATATGGTAGCAACTAGCATACATATGATAGAGATAAAGGAGGCCTCCATTTTGTAAGAACTGGAGTTAGTAACAACATAAATACATAATATGTTTCCATTTTATAAAGCAGAATTATTGGAACAAGTCTATTTGGCGGATTGTACACAACAACTGTCAAATTGTTATCACCTAATTAATAGTCATTCAATAAATAAAACTATACATCAGCATTTACAGTACCTTTCAAGCCCCCAAGTAAACTTAATAAAAAAAAGAAAAAAAATCCATTATAGAACCAGAAGTCAGACTTGATAAAAAAAAAATAATAATAAAATGAGGAGCTTGATTCTGAATTTCTGATAACCTTTTGAGTTGATCCAAGAGGCATAACATACATAAGTAGCCTTTTCATAAGAGTCGTAGGTAGCGACCATCTCTTTTATCTATCCACCAGTCCACCGTATTTTGGATAAATAAATATAATTTTTCAGTAAACATTTATATCTTTCTGATCAATATATATCATTTTCTAGTAAACAGATACACTACGGTTTTCAGTAATCATTTATACAACTGTAACAAGTACATGAATGTACGTGAGTATGTCAAATTATAAAAGAAAAATAGATAGCTAACTTACTTTATAGATGGACTCTACATGTTACCTTCTTCCTAAACAGATAAGAAAGAGAGGAGGAGGATATTCAATTATTCATTCATTCAGATTCAACCCTCTTAAAAAAAGTCTCAAATCTGAATAGAGGCCGTGTAAAAGCCTCACTGCATCAATTGAAGGCATCCTCATCGCCTCGTCTCATTAATTACCCCTTTTTGTGGCCCCCAAAGGAACCAAGGGGACCTCCCTTGCTGTACAAAATCAGAAAATTCTCATTTTCTTAATTTTAGTCAAACCTGGCCTTCCTTTAAGGTTAGAAATTGTAAGCAGCTCCAGCTCCTGATCCATTTTTTTTTCTTTGGAAAATTGGATACTTTTTTGGGTTTTTTATTTGGAAAATTGGATACTTTTTAATGGCTAAAATGGAGCGCATAGAATATTCTTTCAGACAAGAATATCTTTATTTAAACTTTAGAATCCTTATATTTCTAAAGAATATATAGTTTAATTTTAAAATAATGTATTGTAGGGGAGGATAATTCAACAGTACTTATTAGTTGTAGCCAAATAATTTTAACATCTTTTATTTTTTTGGTAGTTAAGAATCTTGGTATCAATTAAAAGAAAATTCATACCAAAGAAAATTTCTGTAATTTTATTCTTTGTCATATAAATTAACTTACATGTTATAAAACAATTTCACCTTTTCGTCTGAATTTTCAAATAACGTGAACGAATCACAAAATTACAACAGTCCACATAAAAAAAAACAATTAATTTATCATCAATAATTAACCAAAAAAAAAAAATCTATGTAATACATGAAATGTTTTGCTTGCAGAGACAAGTAAGAAATGCTCCAATATGATAGCATCAAATAAATGAAAAAAATTAAAGGCTATTCCATGAATCCATATATGAATAATTATGAGGCAATAAACTGGAGCCGACATGAAATTTTCTTCTTAAAAAGTAATACCCAGCGTCCATAGAAAAACCATCCATAGCGTTCATAAGTTACATTTTATAATGTATCTATTACATTTCAGAATGTATCTATTACATTCCATACACATCTACGGATGTATAGAAGGTTTTTCAATGTACGCGAGATGTTTCTCCCTCTTAAATTGTCAAAAAACAAAACTTCATTGACCCCACCAGACCTTATAAAAGTCAATGCTTAATTGCTTAGTGCAAGTGCAAGTGCAAGCTAAGCTGTCTATAAAAGCTCAGTCTCCTTCCTCTTAGCTGCTCATCCATCCATCCATCCAAAGTTCCAATCTTTTAAAGAGCTTGTGACTGAAAAGGAAATTAGGGAATTAAAGGAGCAGCCCAACAAGAAGAAGACTTTCTTAATTTCTTGTACACTTCTGAATCCATTTTTGAAGGGAGTTTAATTTGGAAGGTAGCAAATCATGGCTGGTATGATGAAGTTGTCAAAGAGTGTTGTATTTCTTGGTGTTCTGATCATTGCCTGTTGTGTGAGCACTTCCATGGCAGTGCTCTTCTCTGACCTCAACAAAACCCTGGTTGTTACTGCCACACCCAACGCCGGCGACGGTAAAACCTCTCTCTCTGTCTTTTTATCTTCTTTTTTTTTTCTCTTATTGTTGGTGTTGAAAATGTTAATTTTACTTGCAAAAGAATTGACACTGGTTGGTTACTTGAGAACAGTATGTAGGATCGTTTAAATTTGGAAATTTGGAAATTTGGTCGACCAAATTAATTGTCCTTCTTGTGAACTAAAATGCTAGAAATATCCAGCGGCAAGTTAGCAGTCCAATTTTTCTTGAGAGAAAAAAGAAAACATCTTTTGGCAAATTTTGGGGTACAAAGTAGAAACAAAAAGTGAAACTTGAAAGAGTATCTGGTTTATCTAACAAATTTCATCACATATGAACACCAAAATTTGCTTTCGATCGATCGGATGGCATTTACATCATCCTAAACCTGTTGCATTTTCCGAATGTTCTTCGTGTCGGTTGATTTACCGGTTTTCTGGTTTAGCTAGTGTCTAACATCCTACAACAAATTATGCCCTTTTTTAATTTGATTGGCAATTTGATCGACAGTTCTACACGCCGGCAAGGACATGATCACAGTAACATGGGCACTGAACACGACCATCGACATCCCAGCCAGCACCCTAGACAAGTACAAATCCGTGAAGGTGTCGCTGTGCTACGCTCCCGCCAGTCAGACAGACCGCAAGTGGCGCAAGTCGAACAACGATCTGAAGAAGGACAAGACCTGCCAGTTCAAAATCGTAAAGCAGCCATATACCGGCTCTGGAAACCACACCTACTTGATCACCGATGAAGTGCCTTCTGCTTTCTACTTCGTGCGTGCATACGTTCTTGATGGCTCTGACACACAGGTTTCGATTCTGGATTAGCTTGTTTAATTTGCTCCTTAATTTTTTATAGACAAATTAAGGGAAAATTAGTTTCAGGATTAATTCCCTAACAGGTATATGAACATTT
Source organism: Cyperus esculentus (assembly GCA_030179965.1). NCBI lineage: Eukaryota > Viridiplantae > Streptophyta > Magnoliopsida > Poales > Cyperaceae > Cyperus > Cyperus esculentus. Next base: position 3,690 of record JASGLE010000925.1, read on the forward strand.
AAATTTAGGAATTAATTATCTTAGTCTAATCAGTTGCTCAGAAAATCCAAATCATTACCTAATACAACACTGAATGTTTATGAAACCAACAATGGAAACAATTACTAATTCTCTCTACTGTGATCGATAGGTCGCGTTCGGTCAGACTACGAACAAGGAGAAGACACAGAAGATTTTCGAGATCGTCGGGATCAGCGGAAGGACTGTGGGTATTGAAATCTCTGCCGGCATCTTCTCGGCATTCTCGATTGCCGCATTGGTCTACTTCTACATTGCTGAGAACAAGAAGAGGAAGTAGATGCATTAACATCTGCCTGCTCTGAAGAAACCAACTATGTAATTTCTTAAGTGGAACATGTTCTTCTTCCACTGGTTAGGTTTTGTTGTTGACTAATTAGGTATATTATACATCAATTGTGTTATAGAGCTTTCTGTACCGTTTGTTTGGTTGTTCAATATATATATAGTTGGGACAGGATTTGTACCGTTTTTCTGGCTCTCTGTCATGTTATTTATTTCATCAATATAATGTTTGGATTTTCAGTAGCTTGGTGAAATGAAAACAAACAAAACTATTAAAAATGGTAAACAAAAATATACAAAATATAAAATTATCATGTGTCAGATCAATTTCACTTCGAGAAACACCTAAAGTACATCCTATATAGTAGGCCACTCATTCACCCATCTCACAATTTTGACACACCACGTGCAATCATATGCTTAGTACAGTTGCATAAATATTTACTAAAAACTGTTATGTATCTGTTCACTGGAAAATGGTATCTATTCATTAAAAAGATATAAATGTTCACTAAAAAATAACATTTTTCATTAAAAATATCATAGACCGATGAATAAGTGAAAATAGTGGATTTTACCTACTACTCTTTCACTTCCGCCTATGAATTTTGACTTTCGCTGCTCAAAATTTCTATAACATGATAATGATTTCTGGACTGTAGAGGATGTTTTGGGCCATGTAGTAGTAAGTAAGTAGGCCAAGCCGACCGAAATTATAAAGAGGAGGGATCCATTGACGATGGATAACTTGACAATTTTGATAATTCCACTTTTAAAAAATTTATAAAAAATCATAAAAAATCTTAAAAATAGAAAAAAGTTTACGGAAATATTGCTTAACTTATAGATTGATTATGTATCCGATTATATTCAATTTAACAACGTTTGATAGCTCTTTAAAGATCTGTTAAATTATAACCGTTGAAAAGTACACAAAAATTTGATAAGTCATTAAACGATGTTCAAATTGAATGGAATTTGAAACACTATCAATCTATAAGTCAAGTAATACATTTATAAATCATTTTTCATTTTTAAGATTTTTTATGATTTTTTATAATTTTTTTAAAAGAGGCATTGTCAAGATTGTCAAGTTATCCATTGTCAATGGATCCCTCCTCAATTATAAAAGCCTACATTGTAACATGAGGAGGAATCCAATGACACACTTATATTTTGACACAACTTTTACACTAAATCATATAAATTTATAAAAAATCTTAAAAATGGAAAATCTTTTATAAACATATTCATTCACTTAGAGATCGATCGTGTTTCAAGTTTCATTCAATTTGAGTGTCATTTGATACTCCTTCAAGAATTATTAAATTTAGACCGTTCTAATTACTATATAAACTTGATGGCCGTTGATGGAGTATCAAATGACACTCAAATTGAATGAAATTTGAAACACAATCGATCTATACGTAAATGAATATGTTTATAAAGATTTTCTATTTTTAAGATTTTTTATAAATTTATATGATTTAGTGTAAGAGTTGTGTCAAATTTTTGGTGTCATTGGATCCCTCCTCGAAACCCATGGAAAACACGTACGTCTCCCATGAGTGACAACTGAACAAATAAATTAAAAAAATATTATTTAACTTATTTAATATTTTAATGAATAAAGAATGATAAAGAATGAAATTGGATGTTAAAAGAATATAATAGATTTATAATTTGATAATCTGACAAAACAAAAAGATTTTGACGTCCTAATAGACAATAATAATAGGATATAATTGGATCTGAAACTATAACACCGGGCCATAACTAATGTGTATACTTTTTTGTTGGGTCCGGAATAATGTAATGCATACTTATCTTAACTAGCAAGAAGTTGTGCGGACGTTTTAAATTTTGATCTCATACTGTGTAATACATATAATGTGCTTTCGGTTTTTAGCTAATTATTTACCATTTAAATTTCATCTTTACACTAAATCAACTCGTTGAATGTTAGAATATAAAGCTTTAATTCCTCCTTAATGTAAATCTAATCAACATTGATGTCTTCCAAACCAAGATTGATATCTTTCCATTTATGTAAAAACCAAAATGAAGAGAAAATTGTTTAAATGGAGAACATAATGCCTTTGAAATCAATGTATTGATATGTACCGTTGATTAAGGAGTAAAATGAGAATTAAAGAAATTTGAAGAAGAAAGAAATTAAAAAATGGAGACGTCCAATTCTTTCGTGCTTTATAATATAGTATATATTAATAAAATTAATAAGGCACCAAAATAAAAGCCGTGATTATTTCTATATAGGCAATCTTAGTTTTTTTTTTCTTTATTTAGCTAAAAATTAAAAAATAGAATGGATACCTAATTAACCCTAATTAATTTTACATAGGTAGATCCGTAGAAACAGGGAATCGCACAAATAATAATAATAATAATAATAATAATAACAACAACAACAACAACAACAATAACAATAATAACAAAAATAATAACAATAACAATAATAACAACAACAACAACAACAACAACAACAACAACAACAACAATAATAATAATAACAATAATAATAAGAATAAGAATAACAATAATAATAATAATAATAATAATAACAATAACAATAATAAAAATAACAACAACAACAATAATAACAACAACAATAATAATAACAATAGCAATAATAATAATAACAACAACAACAATAATAACAATAACAATAATAATAATAACAATAATAATAACAACAATAATAATTCATACTCTAGAAAGAGGGGTGAGCTTCCAAGCTTTTTAACTATGCCACATCATCATTCATCTCAACCATTGATTTTGTTTCTCTCTCTTTATTTATCTTAATCAAATGACTCAATTTAATTTTTTTTATTAAAGAGATAATATCATGATGTACCTAAAGAACAATTTAAGACTCAAAATATTTGCAACTCTTTGTATTATTTTTAATATTTGTTAATTTATGTAATTTTAATTTTTTCGCATATATTTTTAATATTTGTTAATTTATGTAATATTATTTTTTCGGGGCGAAGCCCAATTCACAGCTCTAGTAATAATAATAACAAGAAGAAGAAGAAGAAATATGTTAATATGCACCATGGTGCAAAACACGTTTTTGCACTATCATCGAATCTCTATTTCGAAAACTCAAATGACCAAACCGATTTGCCCAACACAATCTACATATTAAGATTATGCAAAGTACCAAATTTTACAATTTTTAAAACATTTTAATTATTTTTTCAGATTTTTCAAAGATAGGTATTTTTGATATTCCAAATGACATTGTTTTATTACTATATTTGGTCCATCTTTCAAAAATCCAAAAAAAGGTTAAAAATTGTAAAATTTGGTATTCCACCATATCTTAATATGTAGAATGTGTTGGTTCAATTAGATTTGATATTTGAAGTTCGGTTTGTGAGATTTTAAAAACGGTGGTCAAAAAAGTGTTTTGCACCATAATGCTAATTACATATCTCAAGATGAATATCACACTTCATAAAATTGAAAAATCTATACATAAAAACAAATGCATAACACAAATTAAAAAAAAAAAAAACTTTCATAAAGATAAATATCAAGCATAAATACGAAAAATTAATTATATCCTAATGCATTGAATTTTGTTGCTGCTACACCATAGACACGACGTACGATATATCGAATTACCAGGCCTTTTTTTACCTAAATATCGATGGCTTGTGTACTATAAGATTCGTATGAGACGAATCACACGTTCATTCACACTATGGGTGCAATAAGATCCTCTGCTGCGCTACCATGTGTATTTCAGAATGCAAACTGTTGGGTTCTTTACGAGTTTGCGTTCCGAGCAGGGCCCGTAAGCGCGCTGAAATCAGCTGCGATCCGATTTCAGCACATTCCAAATCGGATCGCAGGACTCTGAGATCCTGATCCAATGGTGCAGAATATTTTGAAAAACTCTCTTAAAACCACATCCGTCAGATCCGATTTGGATCGCAGCAGATACGGACTCCCGGCAAGCCAGGCAGCAAGATGAATGATGAAATACGTATGGCACAAAAGAAGTTAGGAAAAAAATATTGTGAAGCCTTTGACCTTTCCATAGTGACGATATTATTATTACACTCATAAAATAATCTACATTTTTCAACGGCTGATTGGCTTCAAATCATGTACAATAGGTTCCCCGCCTCAGTGATTCATCGAAGATTTATATCGACCTTTATGGCCCCCAAAGGACCTGCCTTTTTAAAAAAGCCATGCAACAAAATATTAAATGAAGCGTTAATTAATTGGTCAAACTCTATATTCATTTTTCTTCCTTCTTTTTTTTTTTAAGAAAAGGAAATGTCGAACTCAATACTTGTGGCCTTACTGAATTGGGGAAAATGAAGCTCATGTATTTGGCGTATGATGAGAATTGAGAACAGAAGGGAAGTTGAAGATACCGAGTTTTTTTTATCCATCAAGTTGCCAATAAGTTGTCAACTTGGAGTAATAATTTTCTGACGTCATTTAGGTTTCATGATTGTGTTGAATCAATTAATGTCAACTATAATTTTAATTTATCTTTCATAACTCTAATTAAGGTCTAAAATTTTAAGAAAAAAGTAGGAGGTTATAGGAAGAGCCTAATTATGTAGTGTCTTCATTACAATGTTCAACAACAACTATTTTCCTTCAAATTTTTCTATTTCACCGATATATAGAAAAATGGCTGAAGGTAAAACCATTTTTTAATGTGTTTGGTAGGAAATGAAATGCACTCTTGTCATCACTTTCAATAAATACATTGAATTTGAACATGTAAATTCACATACAGAACACCACCATAGTCCATAACTCCATATACCTTAAATTTAGACCAAACGATCATATTTGTAACATAAAAATGGATTGGATTAAATAAAGTTTTTTTTAAATAAATACGACTGCAAATGGAAAATTCACTAGTGAAGCATTAAATTAGAAAAAAAAAATAGTATGTTTTAAAAAAAGAAAAATTAAAAACCATCCTCAAAAAAATTTACCATTATAATCTCCCACATAGAAGTAAGAAATGTTCCAATTTGACAGCAGTAAACAAAATAATTACAATGCAATTATGCAATTAATTAATAAGCTGGAGCCGACATGAAATTTTTTCCACTAATCTGTCAAATATAATATAAAACCTTTATTGACCCCACAACCAGGTGTTATTATTATTATAAAACTCAATGCTCCACGCAAGCTACTTGCTATATAAACTTGGTCTCCTTCCTCTTAGTGGCCATCCATCGAAAGATCAGCTCTTGGCAGAAAAGATCAAGTCTTTAATTCTTCTCTATCAGAATTCATTTCAAGGGAAGTTTGAAAGCTAATTAGCCAACAATGGCCGGTGTAATGTTGTCGAAGATTACCGTCTTTTTGGGTGTGCTAATTGCTTGCCATATGGCCACTTCTGCGGCAGTGATGTTCAACACGCTCGGCGAAAACATTACTGTTACTGCCTTAACAAAGGCCGGCGACCCGTTATCGAATCAAACAGGTTCTGTTCTTTCCTGGTCAATTCTCAAACGTTCTCCTGTTAATATCAATGCCTAATTATAATTAACATCCTATAATAAATAATTAATCCATTTATTTTGTTTTATTTTATCCAATTGGCGATCCGATAAACAGTTCTGCATGCTGGCAAGGACACAATCACAGTGACATGGGCACCGATGTCGAATCTCTTACCCAGCGACGTAGAGAGCTACAAATCCATCAAGGTGTCCTTGTGCTACGCTCCCGTCAGCCAGGTAGACCGCAAGTGGCGCAAGTCGAACAACGATCTGAAGAAGGACAAGACCTGCCAGTTCACGATAGTCAAGCAGCCGTACACCGGTGCCGGAAATTACACCTACTTGATCAAAGATGAGGTGCCCTCTGCCTTCTACTTCGTACGCGCGTACGTTCTCAATGCTGCCGGGACTCAGGTTCGGAACTAGTAACGCTTTTTTGTTCTTAAATTTTTGGTAACAAATTAAGGGTAGGCAAGTTCAGGATCATTATCACGGTTTTACCATGCTATATGGTCCGTACCTCCATTTCTAGTGTCTAAATAATCGATCCAAACCGCTCAATGTGATCTTTATATATATGAATTATGGAAACTTTATCTCAGTAATTGATTTGTCCCAATCAAATGAATTGGACAACGCTATTTGTCTAGGAGGTAGGTCGCGGGTTCAAAACCCGTTTGTCACATTAATTAGCAACGCAATTCATTAAGCAAATGAAACAGAATGTTAATCAAACCAACTGAAACAACAATTAATTATCTTCTTTCTTTGTACGGTCATCAATAGGTGTCATACGGTCAGACAACGAACAAGGCCAAGAATGACCGGATTTTCGAGATAGTCGGGATCAGCGGAAGGACTCCGGGCATTGAGATATCTGCCGGCGTCTTCTCGGCCTTCTCCATTGCTGCATTGGTTTACTTCTATATTGCTGAGAACAAGAAGAGGAAGTGAGATACAAATAAATCCTTCATAAGTTCATATCTATCTGATTGCCAAGATGCTGTTAATTTGATCAAGCTCTGAAGAGGCTCTTTATGTAATTTCTGAAAACATTTTCTACTTGCTTATATATATAAGTTTTGTTGTTGACTAATTAAATATAATTTTCATTAATTGTGTTATCATTACAGAGCTTGCTGAACCATTTAATTTGTTTGGTTGTTCAAATATATACATGTTATTTCATCAAATAAAATGCTTGGATTTTCAATATATAGTACAGTAGTGTAAAACAAGTCTCAAAGATCATCAAACTAAGCCCAACTTGAATTTAATTCTATCTCACTCTGCTCGTATTATCTGATACTCTTCCCGGCTGAATTCGAGGTTGTATTGGGCTTCTTAATTACCATCAAGTTACTCTGGTACAAAACTGCACCAATTGGGCCCAAATTAAGTTATACGTACCTACCGGTTCCTTAAACGTACCGAAATACGAGTCACAATTCGCAACTCCGACGAATTCATATCCCCTGCTGTACTGCATTATGCAGTTAATTCGCAGCATCAGCCGTTGGATTATCCCGAGATTCTTGCTTGCCCGGATCTTGAGACTATCCAATGGCTGATGATGTGAACTGCACAATGCAGTAAGTCAAGGGATGAACACTCAACTCACACTGGCCGGTTTATGTAACGAACGACTAGTCTGTACTGTCAAATAGAATGATTTCATGCATTATTTATTTTTCTGTCCAATTTAGAGGAGAATCACAAGTCACTGGAAAATGTAAAGCAGCTTTAGTTTTTTTTTTTTTTTTTGAAATTACACAAACAAACTAAACAATGGTGCACCCAAATTTAAAAAAGAAAAAACAATTGTAATTGCACGTTAAAATTAAGGTTAACAGTGTTAGTTAATTAGATGCAGTCAATCTCAACAGTCGCTTTGAATTTGGGTGTCAAACCTTTCCCAAAACAGACAAATTAAAAGAGACAATATTCTACTCTTCTTGTTAAATAAATAAATAAAGAAAGAAAGAAAGAAAAGCTGAAGTACCAATATGATCAGGTGGCCATAAATCATTTACAATAGCCAAAGGTTCCCCTGAGAGGCTGAGACGATTTTTTTTGCACCGCGTCATTTCATCAATGATCCATCTCGAGTCTCGACCTCTGTGGCCCCATAGGGATTTGACCTTAATTTCTAAAGGGCAACACTATGTCATCTCATGTCATGAGAATGAGACCGACAGCCGGTCAAACTCAAAATACTTGATAGCCTGATCTGAATGATACAGTAGAGGTGGCAGAACCCGACCCGACCCGAAATTTTTCAGATTAGTCAAACTGACCCGACTCGACCCGACCCGATCCGAACCCGACCTGATCCGAGATCAAATAGCATCCAATCCAACTCAAATCAACATACGATCCAAAAAAAGTAGATATTAAAATTGACCCGACCCGACCTGACCCGAGATATTTAGAAGGTCAAACTGACCCGACCCGCCCACCCGATTTGCCACCTCTAGATACAGGACTTCTGATGTCCAATATATACATCTTCTGGAACCGATACAGGAGTTCTGATGTGTCTCAATAAAATGTTTGGAGGTTGCATTAACGTGGTGAATGCAACAAAAACAAATAGGCGCACTATACACTACTGTTTGTTAGATATATGATTCCATATCCTCCATAGCGCTGCATTGTGTAGCGCAGGATGTGAACCGTTAGATCATCTCGAGATCTGTGCTGACTCGAATCTCAAGATGATCTAACGGTTTACATCTTGCGCTACACAATGCAGCGCTACAGAGGATGAACACTCTAGATATATATATATGTGGTGAGTTTCATTTAAACAGCTGGGTAATTTTGTTGCTTGCTTTCCCCAATCAACTGTTGAAACTAGCTGCAATGGTTGATTGTGAAGAATGAAGAATGAAGTAATGTTTTATGGGCCAATTTCCTAGCAGCTGCCTTAATTTAAAACATCCCCTTCATCGTTACAACTTTTTTAAGTTCTGTATTTATGAAACTACTCTTCTCAGTCTCAAATCTCAATATATATTTTCACAGAATTGTACCCAAGAGAAGCCGAGGATGTATTGGGCCTCTTGCGTGCTGAAAGGAAATTGGCCCAATTCGGCCCAAAAATACCCAATTGTGGCCTATCCGATACCATCACGTCGACCCTATAAATATCACGAAGCATTAATATTCCATCCGAATTGGAGGAATTTTTGTCTTTAGACGAGATTTTTTTTTTTTTAAATTTAAGTGGACATGTTCCACTATCTCCCATTTCTTTTAGACGAGAATCCTGATTGATAATACATCATTTGCATGCTTTTTTATTTTTATTTTTCAAGTTCACATGAATCTCATAGAGTAATGTTGTCGACCCTAACTAAAAGGATCATATATATATATATATATATATATATATATATATATATATATATATATATATATATATTTTTTCCTTTTGTTTGAAACCAGGAAGACTGGTTTTCCATTTAATGAACTGTTGAGATACATTATGGCTTTAAGGCAACAAGATTAAAAGGGAAAATAGGTCACGGAAGAAAAGAGAACATTTACCAGTCCGAATGATTTAAGCTATCATTTAACCATTTATATTATATTAGAGATAATCTCTTTGTCCCCCATCATTTATCCCCCTTAAACGTCCCCCATCCGTTTCTGCTGGAACCGGTATGAATACCAGTTGGCAAGTGGTATGAACACCACGATACATTCAGTATGAACACCCTCTGAGAGCTCTATGAACAATGCAAATTGGGAGAAAATTTTTTTTAGCATATTTTCCATGTGCAAAAATAAATTAAGCACGTGCTTAATTCAATTTCAGCACGTGATGAAAATCGAAGCGCGCACGGGTGTTCATACTGCTTATTCGCGGGTGTACATATCAAATGGTCTTTGGTGTTCATAGTTGAAGTGGACGGGAGTTTGACATATTTTCCACGTGCAAAAATAAATTAAGCACGTGCTTAATTCAATTTGAGCACGTGATGAAAATCGGAGCTCGCTCGGATGTTCATACTGCTTATTAGCGGGTGTTCATATCCAATGGTCTTCGGTGTTCATAGTTGACGTGGACGAGATGATACGCGCGGGGGACATTTAAGGGGGATTTTTTGTGGGGGACAGTTAGCATCCCTCATTATATTATATACATCACAAATCTAATATGCTTAGAACCATTTTCCTGTCATCTCATTCATTGTAATATTATATAGTCTGGACCATGTTTAAAGATTGTTTCTCGTTGCTTCGTTCATTTACAAATTCATACTCTAGAAAGAAAGATGAGCTTCCAAACTTTTTAGCTATGTCACATCATCATTACTCTCAACCTTTGATTTTGTTTCTCTCTCTTCTTTATCTTAATCAAATGGCTCAATTTAATTTTTTTTTTCATTAAAGAGATAATATGACATACCTAAAGAACAATTTAAGACTTAGAATATTTGTAACTCTTTGTATTCTTTTATATGAATTAAGATGTAGCTAAAAAAATATTGTATAGACATAATATTTAGTTCAATATTTATTTAGTAATATATATTCATAAAAAATGTATATTTATTTTCAATAACTAGTAATATTATTTTTCGGGCTTCACAGCTCTAGTTTTAATAACCCGCGTACCGAATTAAGGTCTCTCGATTTAATTTCTGACCCATTATATAATTATTCACTCCTCTGTGCGTTTCAAAATCAATGCATAATTTAATTTACATGGAATAAATATCGGTGATTAGCCATTTGACAGAATTACATTATAATACGTTATGTTATATCAACTGGAATACGATACTTAACTAGAACCAGAAAACATCTTTCATTCAATTTATTTTGTGCTACGTACTCGGCTGAATAGATTACAGAGAAATTATTTTTTTTTCCCCTTAACTTTCTCCTTTATCAATCTCCCAAACTAAATTTGTAATATTCTCTCTTTCTCTCTCATACTCTCATAAATTTAAGTAAAATTTTCTTATTCTTTATTTTTTTTATTGTACATGTATGAGTATTTTGCATGATTGAGGATGCGAATTGTAATCAATAAAAGTGACTTGTTACATTTGAAAAAAAAAATTTAACTAAAAAATGTATTGAGGATGGATAAGAGAGATTTTTAAGTGGGACGATTATCATCTCCCTAGATTATATTATCACTTGTAAATTAAACATTCACAAAATATTGCTTTGGCCAACAAATTTCTTTGGTTCACAAACTGTATATCAGTATTCAATTAAAATCTAAAGCTTTGCTTCGACAATTTGAATTACAGTACAAACTAATTGCAGGAGTGTTTATAGAATAATAATTTGATTACGAGTTAGACTATTATACTAACGTTAGCATTTCGGACTAAATGCTAACGCCTCAAAATTTATGTTATGGTGTCTAAAATCACGATTTATGGTTCTCAATAAATTCTTTGTATGAAAATATTGAGGAATATAAAAAATTTTCATTTTTAGAGTTTTCTAAGTATTTGTTTTGCATTTTCGAAAATAGCATGTACAAGCATCAATATTTTATTAATATTTATGAGCTCTTTTTTAAAATTCAAAATAAATACTTAGAAAAATCTAAAAATGAAAAATATTTGTATTCCCCAATATTTTCATACAAAGAATCTATTAAGTACTATAAATTATGATTTCGGATACGATAACATAAAATTTGAGGCGTTAGCATTTCGATTCAAAATGCTAACATTAGTATAATAGTCTAACTCATTTGATTACATCTTATATGATTCAGCAAGAGGAGGGATATATTGATGGTTTGTGGTGCATAATTTAAATTATAGATTGATAATGTATTAATGTGGACATTATTTGTTGGCATATCAAAATCTTATATATATTTTAACGGTTGTAATTTAACGGATCTTTGAAGTGGTACCAAAAGTCACTTAAATTGAATTTAATCGGAACACAATCAATCTATAAGTTAAAAAGAATATTTCCATAAATTTTTGTTTTTTTGAAAATTTTTAATGATTTTTTTTTTTTTCAAAATTTTCAAAGTTCCTATCGTCAAGATAACAATTGTCAATGGATCCCTCCTCTTTCATCAACAACTAAATTATCACCGATTCTCATTAATCAGTACAAATGAAATTTATATTAACCCATAGTATTAGAATTTTTTTTCATTTAAATGTAATTTATGTTACTTTTATAAAACGTTGAAATGTGAATATCATTTTTAAATATTCTATTCTAAATTTTTATATTCTAAAACATCTGACTGGTTCTTAGGATTTCATATCCTCTGTAATGCTGCATTGTGTAGCGCAGGATGTGAACCGTTAGATCATCTCAAGATCTGTGCGGGATCGAATCTCGAGATGATCTAACGGTTCACATCCTGCGCTGCACAATGCAGCGTTACAGAGGATGAGCACTCGGTTCTTAGTAAGGTACAACCGTACAAATAGATTCCGTACAAACATGGTGGCATTGCCCCAATTAATAATCCCAAATTATTGACAATAGGATCGGCCTTTGTGGCCCCCAAGGGGCCTTGACCTTTCAAAACGGACATGTACGGTTGTACGGACTACCCAAGCGTTAGTCAAAATTCAAAACCAATAATAGCATGTTTTTTTAGTAGTTGGAAATAATAAGAAGCTCCGGTATTGGACGAGAGAATGGTAGTTGGAAATAAATGATATGGAATAACTTATTCAATGAGAATTTAATCAATTTTATCGACTTTTAAAAAAAACATTTAATTAGGAAAAAAAAAATTGAACTTCGAAAGTCTGGCGCATTTTCTCAAATGATATTACATTACACGAATCAGTTGTAGATTACAATTTGGATTTATATTTTACAGTTCGTACGGAAGACAAACAATTTTTTTTTTTTTTCTAATTTTGATGAAGAGGACATATGTTCATTTATTTATCCGAGTTTCATTTTTTGTTATTAGGTTTTTTTTTTCAAATAAAATTTGAACTATCTAACGATTGAGCAGTCGGCATGAAAACTCACTATCAAATTTCATAATCCACCAACGAAGCCATAGTAATTCCAATTTGCAAATTGGGAGCCTTTGGTGCACAAACTTGGCGCTCAAAAGAAAATTCCTCTCTTATTTGTCATTATATATTTTTCAAGAACCCCATGAGATGTTACATTGTTTTGTAAGTCAATGCTCTACAGTCTTTACAAGGTGGCTATATAAACTCAGCCACCTCTCAAAGTATATTCACAAATTCACAAGTTCTCTAACTTACAGAAAAAAAAAACAAAGTCTCTCAATTAAACTTCCCTTTGATTCACAAATCAGTTGTTCAAGGGAATTAATTGGAAGTTAGCAATCAATAATCATGGTTGGTTTGGGAGTGCCGAAGGCTACCATTGTTTACCTCCTATTTCTCACTCTCTGCCATGTGGGCCCTTCCATGGCAGTGCTTTTCTCTGAGCTCAAGAATGCGCTAACTGTCAACGCCACAATAAATCCAGGCGACGGTATAATTACATCTCTCTCTGTCACTGGCCACTGGGCCCCTTTCCTTCAGTTTTATCATCATTTTCATTCCTCCTGTGCACTGATTTTTTTTTTTTTTTGTTTGATAAAAGTGCATCACTGAAAATTTGGAGATTATTGATTTGTATTATCTTGTTTAGCTCTAAAGAAAAGTATATATAACATTTGAAAATTTTAATTTGGGTAATTCTAATTAATTTACGAGGTTAATTTGGAGTATTGAGAAAATATATATTAGCATGAGGGAAAATTAAAACCATTTTTTCAAAAAAGTTGGGATATGATCATATGAAAGAAGCAAACAAAAGAAAAAGATCTGTCTCGTCATATTTCGTAGGAAAAAAAGAAGTTTGTGACTTAAAGCTTAAATATGCGTCTGGTAATATTTTGGAAGAATAAAATAGTTTTTCTTGTACTTCTTACGATCACTGAAGGAAAGATACACAATCTCTAGATTAATATATACAAAATTTCACTACTTTCATGGGTTCCTTTAGAAAAAGAAGAAAAAGAATCAGTGAAAATTCGTGACCAACAGAGTACAGACATCGCATAATTAATATGCCAAAGTGGAAAAAGTTGCGATTGGTAGTGTCAGCGTACTTTTTTTTTTTTTTTAATTTACAACTGCCCTTAGGCTCAGCGTACTTAATAAGTCCAATTGTTATTGAGCAAGGACAATAACCCGGATTTAAAAAAAAAAAAAGGGACAATAACACCAAAAAGAACAGAACTACAGAAGTGTTCTTCCTGATTTTTTTTTTTTTGAGAAAGGATATATCTGGTTGCTACCATCCTTTTCCAATTAAGGACAACAACCCCTGTTAGTGTTATCCACTTAGTTACCCAGTTACCCGTGTTATATATAATCTATACTCCATGACGAGGGGTAGATTTCCAAGCACATCAACTATGTCATATCATCAATCTTATTTATCATTAATTTTGTTTGAAACTCTTCATCTACTTTGATCTAATGGATAATATTTTTTTTGTCTCCTCATTAAATAAGATGAATGTGATATGTCTAAAACAAATTTTAATTAATAAAATGATCCAACTTTTATATATATTATTATTTATAAATTATTGTATTATTATTATTATTATTTAATTGCATTAAAATTTAAAAAAATTGTTCAAGTTTTGTTTAATATGAATATTTAAAATTTTATATTATTCTTAGTTATTTATTTTATAAAATTGTTCAAGTATATGTAAATTAAGTCGTATTTCAAACATTTTCTAGTAAGGTGCACTTTTTATTCTCAAAATCAATTATAAACTTGATATTAATTTTCAACAATTTACACACCCACAATAATTGTGAATAAATGGTGCCCCCAATGTTAAATATATGTTACCCACTTATCCTTGTTTGACTACTTCACCAATTCCCCTGAACTTTATTCCGGAACCAGATTTTTCAATTTTTCTGAATTTGCACGAATTATTAATTGAAGAAACAAACATATTATGTCCCTACAATTAGTTAGCACAGTATATTTATGAAAAGGAAAGCGATACTATGCCTCAAAATTTGCCCCCACAACTATATGATGAGGTAACATGCGGATTGGGAGGGTCATTTTTGTAAAATTTTGAGGGTCAGAGGGTCATTTTTGTAAATATCTTTTCAGGTAGAATCAATTTTGTAATTTTTCTTTAAAAAGGGGATATTTCTGTAATTTTATGATATTTTTGTAAATTTTTGCTAGCACATCACATGGTGTAGGGCAATGGCAGGGGAAATATATATTTTTTCTTATGAAAATTGTTAATATGATGAATCAGTTCTACATGCCGGCAAGGACACAATCAACATAACATGGGCACTGATCAACCCCGACATCGCCGCGGGGGGCGACTACAAAACTGTGAAGGTGTTGCTGTGCTACGCGCCGGTCAGTCAGCAGGAGCGATCATGGCGCAAGACGAGCGACGAGCTGAAGAAGGACAAGACGTGCCAGTTCGAGATTGTCAAGCAGCCATTTGCCAGTCCAGGACAGTACCAGTATTTGGTTGCCATGGATGTGCCCTCTGCTTCCTACTTCGTGCGGGCATATGCACTTGACGCCTCTGGTACACAGGTTGGTTCTGAACTGAACTTGGATCATCTTGTTTAATTAATTTGGTTTAGAATTTTAATTGAAAGTTGAAACATTGATGAAAATTGTTGGGAATTTTCCAAGCGTCCTCATTTTAACTATCTACACGTCCACACGTACACAAAGTTTGTAACTTTTATCTCATATTATGTAATAGTTAACTCAAATTTTGTAACAAACATGGACATGCGGACAACAGATTTGAGGACACTAGATTTGACCCAAATTGTTGCTGGATTTTGATAGTATACACTGAATTTATTATTTCTAAGAATTTATTGTCCTTAGAAACACAAAGACAGCACTTGATAGCTAGTAAAGAAAATTAAATGTTTAATTATTTAGCAAAACTTGTCAAATTCAATAAGCATACAGATTATTCGCGTAATGCAGAAAACGCTATGTATAAATTTATCATAAATAGTGTTAATAATCTTAAATCTCTAAATCATTGGTTTTTTTTTTATCTATTAATTAATTGCCCGGTTAATTGAACAATCATTGGAGGCTGAATAAATAATATAAGATATAATTTAAGTTCTTAATGATCTTATCAATATGTAGGTGGCTTATGGTCAGACAACAAACAAGGAAAAATCAACCAACATTTTTGAAATAGCTGGAGTCAGTGGGAGAACTCTGGGGATCGATATTTCTGCTGGCGTCTTCTCGGCGTTCTCTGTGGTGGCGTTGATTTACTTCTATGTGGTTGAAAGCAAAAAGAGGAAGTAAAATTACAAAAACATGTTTGCTTAATTTGTACTTGTGTTGTGAGTGTTTTATGAAGCTCAAGACTCTAGGGAGGCCCTTTACATAAAGTTTTGTGGTTTTTTTACCTTCTAAAAACATATGAATTTATTGTGTGGGCATCTTGTTGCATATATATACTTTGTATGTTTGATGCTTATGTTTGCTTCTATGAAGTGAAATTGGGACATGATCGTTCATGTCATGATTATGTTCAATTGGGATTTGAATCTAAAATAAAAATAATACAATACAATTAAGCTTAATAAGGAAAAAATTGTTTTCTAAAGGACATGGGTCCATGCTCAATTATGTGAGCACTTTTGTTTGTTCCCAAAATTAAGGTCGAAGTGAATCACCTACTTATCCCCAAAAAAATTAATGTCATATCCTAAATCCTGTTCATAAATTTCACGACTTCATACATATCACATATATGTGATAACATAGCTCAAAATTGCATTTAATTGAATATTCTAATATGAGGGATCTATTCACAATGTTTATCTTGTCAATAATCATGACAATGAAATTTTTAAGAAATTTGAGAAAAATCATAAATAATCTTAAAATGGAAAAAAGTTAATGAAGTTACTATTTAACATATAGATTGATAGTGTTTTAAATTTCAATCAATATAAATATCGTTTAATGTCTTATCAAAATTTTATATATTTTAACGGTTATAATTTAATGAGTTTTTGAAGAGCTATCAAACGTCATCTAAATTAAATATCATCATAACCACTATCTGGCCAAGCAAGAAAAAAGAAGACTACTAACCAATTTAGAGAAACTTCTAAGAG
>JASGLE010000926.1:0-20614 GCA_030179965.1 Cyperus esculentus
TTGTTCAACAATTTTTGAAGGAGATCAAGCGAGATTAGTCGTTCATCGGTTTAATCATGATAAACTCTTTCTTTTACTTGTTTTCTTTAGTTATGTCTGAGTAGTTTACTAGTTCTTAGGGTCTAGGATGATGTTTGTTTGTATGGATTAAAACTGTATGCTTGTTTTATTTTAGTTGTTTTCAATTTACTTAGCGTTTACTTGAAATTGTGCTTGTACCTTTGCTTGTTTGTTTGGTAAACCCGCGGATTAGGCCAAATCCGGTATGGTTAATTATATCATCTGACCAAGAACTGTTATTTGCACTAATTGGGTTGAGATAGTTTTCTGTCCTAGAGTATCCGAGAGGAGAAATTGCGGTTTGACGAAAGTTAGATCGAATCCTTGAACAAAAGTGAATTGAATTTAGGTTTAGAGAAAAAACTATAAATTTCTATTGAACTAAAAGTGTTAAAAGTACCAAAACATGACAACTGAGGGCCTTCTAACATCTCAGGTTTAGTAGAAATTGATAACTTGAGTAAAAACACTGAACCATAACATAAACAGCTTTCTGTCAGTTACTTGCGTCCGCAAATAACCCTTGCGACCCCGCAAGCCTCTGTAGACAGCTGTATAACAGAGGTGCAGTGTTGCTTGTGACGCAAGAGACATCTTGTGGCCTGCAAGCATCGGTTATCCTCTAACCATTACCCCTTGCGACCTGCAAGCAGTTGATCCAGACAACAAACTGATTCCGAAAATCCTAGGAACGCCTTTTTAGCATATGTTTTAAGTCTTTACCTACTGTTATTTACTTTTAATTGTTTAGGAAACCAATCTTCAACAAACCCCCCCCCCCCATACAAAAATACCAAAAGTATTATCTGTTAGGATTTAGAATTGAGTTTAGAGTATTGTTTTAGAATTAATTTATGTCCCTGTGGATTCGACCCCGACTATACTGCATTAGATCGTACGCTTGCGATCGACTGCATATCTAGGGCATTAAAAGCCTATACCACCGAGTGTATCAAGCCTTTTAGCGCTGTTGCCGGGGAACGAACCCAGGTCACCCGCGTGACAGGCGGGAATACTCACCACTATACTACAAAAAGAGACCGGGACCTAAAATATGAAATATAAACACTTGGTTTTGAAACATAATCACCTGGATTTGAAATATTAAAACTTATGAGATAAAAATACCTAGATGTGAAATATAAATACCTGGTTTTGATATGTAACCACCCGACTTTGAAATATTAACCCCAGAAAGATAAAACACCTGAATGCGAAATATAAACACTTGGTTTTGAAATATAATCACCTGGCTTTGAAATATAAACACTTGTAATGACGTGAGGAGCCACTGCATTGCGCGTGATGCGGAGCCACAGGGGTTTGGTAGCGACGCGTTGTTAGTTTTTACTGGTCAACACGCTTTTAACAGGTGGCGTGCTCTGGTTGGGGGGGATGGAATTGATTGAGGGGGATTGTTAGTCTAACCCTAAGAAATAGTCATTCTATCAAATTAAATTTAATTATAGAATTCAGAAATAGAATTCTTAATTAATAATGTAACCACCCACTTAGACTTTGATGGCTAGGCTTAGTGTGGATATAAATAAGAGTCCATGGTTGATCCTCTCTTGCTCCGATACCACATGTAAGTTAATTTACATCGCCAGCCACGTTCGTCACCAGAAGCAGGTTGAAGTACTTCGGATTTCGCTGTGACGGCATAATATTGACGGAATTCTCCAACTGAGCTCAACTAAGACATCAAACCGGAATACATAAATTTTCTTCTAAGTATTATATGTGAGTCATTTGGGGTAGAGATCGACCACAGTCCACATGAGTACGTGACATAAAAAACGTATTGCTTTTCATGATATTCCAAAAGTCTCCCTAAAATTGTAAAGCGTCTCTGACTCTCTATTCCGTGTCTGCTGCCACTGCCATAAATTAAACTGATGGCAGGAAGCTGCCATAGAAACAACTAGTACTACTTGATTGGAATTATTTCTATTC
The DNA here is from genome assembly GCA_030179965.1 of Cyperus esculentus. Taxonomy (NCBI): domain Eukaryota; kingdom Viridiplantae; phylum Streptophyta; class Magnoliopsida; order Poales; family Cyperaceae; genus Cyperus; species Cyperus esculentus. The sequence goes on from JASGLE010000926.1 coordinate 2,017, forward strand.
ACAGTTTCATGCATATGCTCGAGCAGGATCGGGATCTTCATGATTTCTCTCAGGCTTGTTATCTCTTTCCTTCCATAGTTTTCCCCATTATATAGTAGAACTTTATCGAGAGTCTCATCTCTAAGTGCTTCGAAAAAGATTGGGGGTAGTTTGCAATTTCGTCCCTCCAAAATGTCCAAGTCTTCATCATTTGAGTTCTTTTTACCCTTAGACCTATCTAGCAAACTATTTTCTTTCTCTTGCCACAGCCTCGGTTCTATCGAGTTGTTATCACACTTGTCCTTTTGATCCACTGACAAATCAATTGACTGTTTTTTCAGATTTGGAAGGAACTTAATTCCTTCTTCCGCACCTTTGTGAAATTCAGTTACAAACAAGTTCTCTTTACTCAAATTTTGTTCTAAGCTCTCGCTAAAGTCTGGACAGACTTGATTATTTGAAATGGAATGATTGGAATTAGGATTTTCAAATGATGGTTCTGACAGCAATTGGTTACCTTCTGAAGGTGTATCGTACTCTTCCCCAAGGATATCATAGAAGGGTTTCTCCATGTCTCTTAGAGCTTTTCGTGATAACCATCAGCATTTACATCAATATCTTCTTCCAGTAGACACCGGCTAATAAAATCTAGAGTTGGATCCGAAAGTATCTCAGAATTATCCTGTAGGTTCCGATAAAGAGTGTTGATTGGATCAGTTTCAGTGACAATATGCCAGAAGTTTGAATGACTACTATCACTGATGAATCTTTTTGATGTGTTGTTATCTCTAGGCAAGGCCATGTTGCTGACAACTTCTGAGGTCTCACTGTTTTACTGACAGCAAGTTTATTTAAGTTAGTGACACTGAATATGAACATCATTTAAATTTAACAAAATTTTAGTTGTCAACATAATGTTGTTTACTGATGTGGTTAATTGTAAATGATGAAACTAACCATCTATTATTTGTAATCTAAAATTTAATGCTTGGTAGTTAATCATGGTTTCGATTGTTAATATTAGGTTACCTACTTATTTGAACGATGTAGCAAGAAATCATTATCCTCTGACCGTTAACGTAGAGGAAAACTATGAAATGGTCTATTTTTTGCTCATAATAAAGCAGATTACAAAGGGCTATTGCTGCAAAATATAGTAAAGGGAAGAAAATAAATAAAGAAATTACTCTATCTTCCCTTCCATGAAATGCTAAATTAGCCCAACAGAAGATGTCTAATTAACTAGAAACTAAACGTGCATATATAAATGGTTTAGATTGGAATTTTCTTTCATACCTTTCAAAAGAGCATCACCAATTAATTAACTAGAGGCTGTAGGAACAAGCTCCTTGCTGATTTTTTTTCCAATAATTAAGAAGATCATGAAGTCTCAGTCTCTCAGAGCTGCTGGTCTTAAACGATGGGATGTCAATTTCCAGTGTTGTAAGTGAATTTCCTTCCTGGTGACATCAAATAATTCACATTGACTTTGTCCACTTTGTATATAGACCGTCCACACCTTTTCACTTTTAACCATGACTATCTATTTAGCAACTAAAGGACGTAATTTCACCGTAACCGGATAACTACTAACCGGATAACCTTTTCTCTCAGATCCCGATCCGACGGTTCTCAGGGTCCGTATCTGCTGAGTCCGGATCTCAGGGTCCCTGAGAACCGTCGGATCGGGATCCCAAGGTCCTGAGATCCGATTTGGATCTCAGCTGATTTCAGCGCGTAGAGGAAGAGGAGGGAGAGTAGTGTTGATTCTCTGGAAATTATGTACTGAGAAATGTTTAAAATGAAGAATAGAAAATTTTTCCTATACGAATAAAATGTGATTTACATGATAGCTTTTATATGGCAGTCCCAACCGCTATTTCAACATTACAATTTCCAATTTTACGTAAATGGCCTAGTAGCTCAAATAGTAGCTGACTAGAATGACTTTTAAAAGGTCATGGGTTCAATCCTCTATAGACATAAATATCTCCTAAAAATAAATGGGAGATGGTGAATAATATCCACTTAAATCTAAAAAAAAAAAAAACAATTTCCAATTTTAGAAATACAGTTGAGATGTTTTTATTTTTTTTTTCAAAAGTGAACTTCCTATTTCTTACGGCTTTGAGGCACATAATTCCTACATGTATTTCATGTTTATTTCTCAACACATCCCCTCAAGTTAGACATGTCAATGTTAAGCATCCCTAAGAGCATCTTCAAGAGAAGCTCTGAACCAATCCTAAAACCAACTATTAAGAATTAGGGACAAAATTTGGACTACAACAGAAGCTCTAAACACTTCCCAATTTTTAGGCAATCCCAAAATCCAAGCCAATATTACCTATTTTCCTGCACTCCATCCACACTCCCAATCCATCATTTCGGAAGCGAGTCGCGCCCTCCAATCGATTCTTCCTTCCGTTCCCCCCCCCCCCCTCGCCCCCGCCCCCGCCCCCGCCCCTGACCCCGGCCCCGCCCCCGCCTCGTTCCCCTTTCTTCCTTCTGTTCCCAGAAGCGATCCTTCCGGCCGCTATCTCACCGTTGTCGTCACCGTCTCCCGTAGTTCCAGCCGCCGCCCATCGTCGTCGCCGTCTCCAGCCACCAGCCTGCCATAGCCGTCACCGTCTCAAGAACAAGATAATCCCTCATTCCTTCCTTCCTTTCCTCTCGTCCCTCTACTTTCGCCCCTGCATCTGCTCCGTTGTTCAGTCAGCCCCACAGTTGGGCCGGTGCCCCAAATGAGGGGCCCTCCAATCGAGCCCTGCCGGCTCACCAACCGCCCACCGGCCCTTACAGAAATTCGGCATTCAATTTTGATGAGTTCAAATTCTCTCCACCGATTTACATGTCTCCGACTCCATCACCCCCAAAGTTCAGTAACAGTTACATGCAGTCTCCTTTGAGGGCTGAGAGTGCACCTATTAACATACCACAATCGGGTGCCGGTAAGGTTAAGGTTCTGCGTAGCCCGAATTTGTCGGACCCAACATGCAACTTCTTGCCACCCCCTTCTCCCAGGAGTGCCAGAACAACTGAGCCCTCCAGTCAAGATTCAGAGGGAAGATCTTTCCGGAAGCCCGAGGGAGGATTGAGGATATCAGATGCTTATTCCAGGAGTTCGAGCAGAATATCGGTACCTGATGATCTTGATGACCCTGATTTCTCTTATCCATTTGCTGTTGATGATGTTGATTCCTCTGATTATTTAGGGGACACAGATACGTTCTAATGGATTGTTGAAGGGAACTAAAACCAAGTAATGTGTGGTGATGTAAACTGGCACATTGATTAGTGATTTTTTTTCTTTTAATTGTTCAATTTGAGCTACAGAAAGCATGTGTTCTCAAAAAATTAAGAGTATGTCCATGTTTGATAATGTCTGGTAAGTTATGGTATTGTGATTTTAATTTGAGGTCATGAATCCTGATGGACATTAAGTTGTTACAGGACCCCATTTTTCTGTAGGTCTTAAAATTTTCAAGGAAGGTAAATAACAACCAAATGAAGGTTTTTGTCTAAGTTTCACATTTTTCTGAATTTTCTGTGATTTTTCAAAGTTAGAACAGAAAATGAAAGACTGGGTCAGAAACAGTTAAAGTACTCGTACACCAAGAATGAATAAACTGCATCAATCTATGAATTGGACCACCTAATTTTATTTTATACTATTGTAATACACATTTAGTTGTACTTTCACACAAATTTGCATGAACAAATTCCAAGTCTAAGGCCCTCAAACAAATGTTTTAAGAAAATAGCAGCATAAATTCCAGATTTGACCTTTCTGATGAAAATGGTTCAGAAATGCACCAAACTCACACCAAATTGAAAAGTGTTCAACGTGAAAAGTGTGCTCAAAACATCCCTCTAAGTTTTTGTGAAATAAAAATGATGCCTTGTTAACAAAATTTTCAAATGATGGACTGATTTGCCCCTGACATTGCTGTTGTGCCAGTTTTCTGCATACTGGCAGCAAACAAAAACCCTCTTTCTTCTCACATTCTGAACATAGTAAACATAAACAAGATTTCAGACATGTAACACATAATGTTTAGATGCTCCTGGCAAGATTTCACATTTTTCTGGAATTTTGGTAATTTTTGGTGAATTTCCCAAACTTTCAGTCTTAATTAAATTGTTTGAAGTCTGGAATTACGGGTTCTCAATGCACATTGCTTTGCTAATTGAAACCTGAAGCTTTGAAAAACAAGAGTCGTGGTTAGTAATTTGGGATCATAATAATTTAAAGGCCCAGCGATGACGTGGCCCATTTAAAATTAATTGGGATCTCTCTTTTAGGGAAACTCTTGAAGTTTGAGATATAATTTGGATTCCTAAAATTTTGAGAAGCTCCCAATATGATCATATTGGGAATAAATTATTGAGCTTCTCTTGGAGATGCTCTAACTTTCTAACATTTTCACTAAATTGTCTTGGGTCGAGATTTTTAGTGGAAACATCGGCTAGTTGATCTTCACTTTTCACAAACGGCGTCTCAATTTCTTTTGATTGAATTTTTTGTCGAATGGAGTGGCAACCAACTTCAATATGCTTTGTTCGTTGATGAAACACCGGATTGGAAGCAATATGTCGTGCAGCTTTGATTGTCGCAATACATCTTCATTGGCTTTTGAATTTTAACACCATTGTCTGCGAGAAGTTGGTTGATTTGTCGTTGATGCCATCGCTCGATATTCCACCTTGGCACCAGTTCTGGCCCCAGTTATGTGACATCGGCATCCAGTCTGTGTTCGACCTCTTTACTTTGGCACGCACTATATCCCCTGCGCCAGCCACGTTCGTCACCAGAACCAGGTTGAAGTACTTGATTGAACCCATTGGCGAAAGGAAAAAAAAGGGAATCATAAGCAGTTTGTGGAGGTTCAAGGTACCGGATGCCTGGCTTAACTATCTGCGTACTCCTTTCGCCATTACCAGCTCAAAATTAGACAATACTATAATATATAGACATTCGGAGTTCGCTCTGACGACATAATATCAACAGAATTCTCCAACTGAGCTCAACTAATTAAGACATCAAACCTGAACACATAATTTTTCATCTAAGTGTTAATTGTGAGTCATTTGGGATAGAGATCGACCACAGTTATTGCTTTTCATGATATTCCAGAAGTCTCCCTAAAATTGTAAAGCGTCTCGGACTCTCTATATAGTCCGTGTCTGCTGCCACTGCCAAAAATTAAACTGATGGCAGGAAGCTGCCATAGAAAAAACTAGTACTACTTGATTGGAATTATTTCTATTCACAGTTTCATGCATATGCTCGAGCAGGATCGGGATCACCTGCTTTTCTAAAAAGAAAAGGCAGACCTGTTTTTCTTGATCCGGCAGTTGAGAAACACCAAAGTACATTGAGATCGGTGCAGCAAATACCGAAGAGCTTTGAGATCGGTGCGACAACCGATACTGACCATACAATCAGAAAAGCAGACCCTGCTTTTCTTCTCAGAAAAGCAGCAGATTTTCATCCGCTCGAGCATGCCGAAGCTCTGACACAAGAATATTAACCTTAATCAATCAAGTTGTTTGCTTTATCAGGAGGAAACGATTGCTGCACATGCATAAACACTCGGGTTGTTAAACTATCTTAAGTAAAACAAAAGGCTAAATTTACTCACAAAATGCAATATCGAAGTAAAAGGTTGTAGAGTTTTCTTGCTATGTGTATATATGGCTACTCTTGATTGTATTAAAACTTAAAAAAAAAAAAAAATTTGTTTCGTAAACAATTAGAAAAATTAATTGAAGTCATTTGAGCATATCGTCTCCTTATTCATTTATGAGATGCTTGTATGTACGCAACTGACTGATGCAACACAGATAAGGAATGAATTCAAATCGGCTGTTATTCCAAATAGAATAACAGGACTCTATTATTCTAATTTGGACCGTTGGATTAAAATCAACAGATCAGATCTAATTGAAAAAGACCCTCTAAAATCTAAAGTGGGCCGATCGGATCCGTCCATTTTGATCTAACGGCCCACAATGGAATAACAGGGTCCTGTTTTTCTTTGAGAATAACAGCAGATACGGACTCGATAAGGAATGACAAATGAAACCTCACAAAAAAGAAATCCACTTGTGGGAGCCCCACCCTGTTCTCCTCTCAACTGACATAAAATTAATCGACGATGTTTTTTTGATAAAAGATGAGAGTCTAGCTCCTCAAATTTCATTTTGTACTCGTGAAGGCATGAATCGTAACCTACGACCTCTTAGAAGTCATTCTAGTTGACTACCACTTAAGCGGATCTAAAAAATCCGAGCAGACCCTACTTTTCTTGATCTGACAATTCAATAAGAAAAGCAAGGTCTGTTTTTCCTTTGAGAAAAGCAGCAGATTTAGATCTCACTTAAGTTACTAGGCCATTGTAAAATTAGTGTTGATGTTAATCGATTTTCAGAGATATAGAATTCAACATTTTCTAACTGGGCATAACATCAAAACTGACAAATTGGCGTTAATGTAGTAAAATAATAAGACAAATGATATTTGTATTCAAATTAATTATGCACAATCTGGAAGAACTATTGGTGTTAAGCAATCAAATGCACCAGTTACACACACGGGAATTTTTTATTAATAAAAAATAAAAAATCAAAATTACAAAAGTTGAAAATAGTTTTGAAAAATTGCAGAAATAGAAAAACTGCGACCTGAGGTAGCGGCCTAGTTCCAGACTAAGCCACGACCTCAGGTAGCGGCCTAGTCCAAGACTAAGCCGCGACCTCAGGTAGCGGCTTAGTATTCCTGTTTCACATGCGCTGAAGCTCTGGTAGCACTGAATCTCTGGTAGCGCTGAAGGATTGGTGGAGCTACCAGGCAGCTCTGGTTTCACTTCGCTATATATTGAGGTAGAAGCTCTGCTGCTTTGTTATATTGAGGTAGAAGCTCCCCTTTGGTACTCGCTGGCACCGCTATGGCCTGCTGCTGCTGCTTTGTTATATTCCGCTAATCTGCCAAGTTCGCCGAAGGTTAGATATTGTCAATTAATACATTATCTTATTATAAAAAATATTACCATGTTAAGGATTTATATTACCCTTAAAATTGTTCTACATTTTAATTTGGTTGCTAATATAATAGTTTAACCGGATTGCTAATAAAAAATATAACCCTGTTAATTAATTTATGTAGGATACTATGTGGTACCATATTAATTAAAGATTCCGTTGACCTATTTTAGACACCATCCACTAATTGTACGGTATATGAAACAGTTGTTTAAATCCAAAAAAAATTAGGACTTATATATTTAATTTCTGAATATATTATGAAACACTGTTCAGACTTATTGTAAACACCATCCACTAATTTAAGATTTCACTTATAAATTATTCTGGGAAAAATTTAAATCAATTTATTATTATTCTTAAAGATTTGTGAGATATTAAAACAGTTTTTTAAATGTACTGTACATATGTAGGTCTAGTTCAATGACTTCCGTGTCATTCGGTGTTCATGTCGGTGGTTGCATATTTGTTGGCCCGATGGGTGTATGTTATAACCAACCACCAAGATTTGTGTTTTCATCAGATGCCAATGTGTCATTCGAGAATTTAAAACAAATGATATACCGGCATTTGGGATTTATGGAAAACGAATTCGCACTAAATATTCAGGGCAAAATGAATACAGTGGACCGTGGCAGTTTCTTCTTCAGCCCAGTTCAGATTTATGATGATCGTAGATTGCAAGCTGCAATTGCACAAACCATAAGGTGTCTGTTTTTGTCGATGATTGAGTTATTCGTGGAAATTGTCCCACACCACTCCGGTGATGCATATGTATCGACGGGTGACAATTTACCAGGTAGCAGTTCCCAAACATATTGGAACACCTCAGAGTACCGGCCGCCGTATCAACCGCAGTCCCCCCCGCAGTACCAGCCGCAGTACCAACCGCAGTCCCCCTCGCAATACCCCCCGCAGTACCAACCGCAGTCCCCCCCCCCCCGCAATACCCCCCGCATTACCAGCCGCAGTCCCCCCGCAGTACCAGCCGCAGTCCCCCCGCAGTACCAGCCGCAGTCCCCCCACATTACCAGCCGCAGTCCCTCTCGTGGTACCAGCAGCAATTTCCGCCTCAGTCGCCCACTCCGTACCAACCGCAGTCCCCCCCGCGGTACCAGCCGCAATTTCAGCCTGAGTCGCCCACTCCGTACCAACCGCAGTCCCCCCGCGGTACCAACCACAATACTCTTCTCCGTCGTGTATACAGGAAGGTGAGGATAATGATACCGAGGCCGAAGAAGCAACGACAGTAGACAACGATATCGAAGTTAACGATATCGAAGATGAAGATAAAGATGAGGAAGATGATGATAGCGAAGATGACGATGAAGAAGCAATGGCAGCAGAAGAGGATGACAGCGATAGCGATAGTAGCGGTAGTAGCGATAGTAGCGATGCCAATGAGAACAGTGGTTACAAACCGGCTTCCGAAACCACTTATGGCAAACATTTTTGGAAGCCACACGTTTTTGCTGATCGGGGACCCGAGCACCCAGTGCGCACATTTAACCAATGTCCGACTGCAATAGAAGCCGACTCGTGGACGGTTGGTGGTAAGAAAGTTTTCCATCATCCCTTAGCGGTCGGTCGTACCTTCGCTTCAAAATATGAATTAACAAAAGCAGTTGGAAAGTGGCACCTCGAAAAGAACCGACAAATTGAGGTTGTGAGCAGCAATAAAGTACAATACGTTGCAAGATGTGAGCAGTACGTGACCTGTAAATGGCGATTGTATGCCGCAAGTAAGGATGGGTCATCATTTACTATCAAAACAAACCCATTGGACCACTCATGTACGGTTGAAATAGCAAGGCGTGATCATAAACAGTTAACTGCGTCACTTATCGCAGACGAGATCGGCCAAGCGGTAAAAGACAATCCAGCTGTTTCCATGAAGGACCTGCGCGACGTGGTTCGTAAGGTCTTTCATCAGGAACCGTCATATAGTAAATTGTGGCGTGCTAAAGAGAAGGCCATCGCTGCAGAGTGGGGCAGTTGGTCTGGGTCTTATTCCATTCTTCCCCGATTACTGGAAGCGTATCGTCAAAAAAAATCTGGGGACAAAGATAAAAATCGAAGGAGAGCCTGGAGATCGCGACGGTATTAAAGTATTCAAAAGAGCTGCATGGTCGTTTGGTCCTTGCCGAAGAGCATTGAGGTACCTCCGGCCGGTGTTTGGCATCGATGCCACCTTTCTTAGCGGTCGATACGAAGGTAGACTCCTTGTTGCCACGGCATACGATGCAGACAACCAGTTGTTTCCTTTTGCTTATGGCTTGGTGGATAAGGAGGACGGTGATACATGGAACTGGTGGATGAAGTGGGTGCGGAAAGAAGTAATACCACCCGGAGCGGAAACATACACCGTCATTTCTGACCGACATCCTGCCATCCGAAATATTTTTTTGCGCGTTGATTCAGGATGGTCTGAGGCGAAAGGGGAGTGCAAACATCGTTTTTGTGGTCGCCATATTAAAGAAAACATACACAAGACATTCAATAATGCGGGTGTGCTTACACTCTTCGATGCAGCCGCATATGCCAGTAAGATGAGAAAATACGACGATCCAATGAAAAATTTAAAGGAGTTGCATAGCGAAGCATGGGACTACATAATGAATATAGGAAAAACCGGTAACAGAGAACGGAGGGCAGAGCAACCCCCACGAACGGATCTGTGGGCTCTTAGTCACAACGGTGGCAAGCACAGGTGGGGAATCATGACAACTAACGGCGTAGAGTCTCTAAACATGGTGTACAATGACGCACATGCCTTGCCTGTTACTGCTCTGGTGGAGGTAACCTTTTACAAATCAATGCAGTGGTTTGCCGATCGAAGAGAACTTGCTCGACAAAATATGAATTTGAGCAAACCTTGGGCACCGAAAGTGGACGCCAAAATTGAAAATCGAACAATGAAGTCTCATGCAATGGAGATAAGAACAAAGAGCTGGTCCAGGTATATGTATGAGGTGAGGGCAAAGGAGGGTAAGAAAGGAAATCAAAAATGGTACGCCTATCAGGTCCAGCTCTTGCCGCCTAATGGTTCGACATGTCAATGCCAGAAACCAAATCTTACAGGGATTCCTTGTGGGCACGTGATTGCAGTTTTGAGCGAACGGAATCTCGACATAAAGGATTATGTCTCTCCATATTACAATGCGGAGTATCTTTTCAGAACATGGCAGCCTTTGTTCGAACCAGCTGGAACAATTGAGGCATGGCCAATATACAACGGTGTGCAATTTGTCCCAGACCCGAGCAAGGTGAAGCGAGGTAGGAGAAAACATCACCGAATTCCAATGACTATGGATGAAATGCAGAAGCAGGTAAACAAGCGAAAGAACAAGTGTTCCAGATGTGGCGCCCTAGGTCATAATAAAAGGACACCTTCTTGGACATGAACTTTCCCACCTTCTAGACTTCCGCGACACATACTTAACATGAACTTTCCCACCTTCTTGGATGTCTTGGAGACCATCAATCTCAGTCCGTACGCTGCTTGCCTAAGCATGCGCTAAACCTGCATAACAACTGGATAAGCGATATTCTTAATTTGAACACAAAAAAAAGTCAACAAAGAATTCGTACCAAGTGCGGGGTAACATCATGTCTAGGCGGGACAGGCATCAAACTCACTGGCTGGGAAGGCAACGGCAACGGCTCGGAAAATCTCGCTAGGATCCTCTCTCGCGTGTGTACGGTGATACACCCATTTCGTGAAAACCATATCATGTAGTCACGGTAATCGCTCGGATCGTACACCTCAGAGTGGTCAACAACATATCGATCGATCTCGTCCCATTCTTTGATGTAAGTGTCGTGAACATCCTCCCATCTTGGCGGGCGCAGATGATCTTGCGGGCTGTGATCAAGAACATGGAGCCTGCAAGTTTTTTCCCACGGCTCTGGAGCCGGCTGGGGTGATGGCTGTTTTGCACCTAGCTGTCGCATGACCCGATCCGGGTAATGGCACTCGACCATCCAAAAATGGACCAAGTGGATTCTAGCCCACCACGCGTCGAACTCCTCGAGCACTCGCGCAGGCAATAACTCGACACCATCCTCGTCCAGCAACTCTGTATAAGGCTCCCAGTTGACATCACCTTCCCGCAATTCTTCTATGGCTTTTACATAGAAACTGACCTTGCCGTGCGGGTAGTCGTTGAACTTTCTGCTGCCGCACCATATGATCCCGTACGCGTGCCGTCTCTCCGGATCCAGACCCCCGAGAAAATAATCGGACACGACCTCCGGTCTACCCATATAAAAATGAGTCCACGCCCACTTCTGGAGAAAACCTAGCGGTCCGGCGATGGACGTCGCATTTGCCCACGAAGCCCGGCAGAGGTTCCGATACAGGCATGCCAGGACAGCCGCTCCCCAATTGTACACGACCGGCTGGTCCAAATTTTGGAGGAACTGGCAATACATCGACGGCATGCAGTCACCTGAGCCGTCGGGTAGGAGAACGGTTCCAATCAACTCCATGATGTACCCCGCCAGGTTCTGATGCAACAGATCCTCGTTCTCTGGAAGTTCGGCAAATCTCTCGGCCAACCAACGCAACCTAAAATCATTTTAATGAACCCATATAAACAACACGACACCAAAACATATGAACGTGTACAATTGGAAATTAATTAGTGAAACTACCTGAGATGGTACTTGGACACTCTATAATAAGACGAACCGTCCTTCCTCGTGACCTTCTTGCGCTTGAATGCATCGTCCCCGACCCCCGGGCCGAACACACTCTCTCGAGAGTGTGTCCAGTTTATGTCCGTCACTCCGGTCACGGGCTCACCTTTAATCGGCAATCCCCACAGAATAGCTACATCCTGCAATGTATTCATAATATTTAATCGGCATAATGAAAATGGTGTTGCACATCCATTAACAAAGAAATAGGGCTACACAAGTTGGTATGTCGTTTATACCTGTAACGTGATAGTGATTTCGCCCGTTGGCATATGAAATGAATGCGTCTCAGGACGCCACCTCTGCACAAGGGCTGTGATTAATGCCCAATCGAGGTCGAACGTTTCCATCTGGTCGACCTGATACAACCCCATCTGAACCAGCTTGTCATCAAAGTAGTCATGGTGCGGGATTCTTCGTCGGGACTGCCTCATGGAGAGGGGTTTAATATCCTACAACGCATGCAATATATGGGGAGTGTCAGGTTATTACTTGTCAAAATTTAACATTTCATAAGAAATAAAGGGAATTACCTCATTGGCGATGTCACGCATGCGGTGAGATTCCTCAGGTACCTGCAACAATGTACCTGTTGTTGGCACATTTGACGGTCCAACACCATCGTGGCCTCTGCCAGTCGACATCTGTTGCCATTATTTGATTAGTAACTTCAAATTTAGTCGCAAAAATCCAAAAAGATATCAAACTTAAAAAAAACAACACCATTTTGCGCATGGTACACACAAAAATGGAAAACAGCAACTCTGGTGGTCCAAACATTCTCAAACTTTCAGGACATGTGAATAACACCTAAATGAAGGTCCCGACCAAATTTTACATTTTTCTGAATTTTCTGTGAATTGATACGATTTTTCAAATGACAACCAGAAAACCAAACCGTCAAGTTTTGCTTCTTTTTCAAATGAAAAAACTGCTCTATTCCGTAAATTGGACCGCCCCATTTTTTTTTATATTCTTGTAATAAACATCAAGTTTTTCTTGTACAAAAATTTGCACTGAAAAATTCCAAGTCTAAGGCCCCCAAATAAATATTTTAATAAACCGGCAGCACTGTTTCCAGCACCACTACTTATGACCATCACTCACAAAAAAAATGAAAACATGTGGTTCTGGTTGTCTAAAAATTCTTAGATTTTTATCACATGTAAACAACACACAAACAAACGTCCTATCAAAATTTTACCATTTTTGAAATTTTCTGTGAATTGTTATGAATTTCCGAAGTCAAACCAGAAAACCGATACCGGTCCTTACTGTTACAATACTGGTACGCAGAGAAAGAAATGAAAAACTGTACAAATCTATGCATTGGACTACCATATTTTATTTTATATTCTTGAATTACACATCGAGTAGTGCTTGTACAAAAAATTTTATTGAAAAACTCCAAGTCTAAGTCTTCGAATTAAATGTTTTAAGCAAATTGCAAAACAGTTTCCAGAACTGCCCTCCCGATGAAATTGGATTAAAAGTACATTAAAAATGCACCAAATTGAAAAATGTTATACATGAGAAGTGTTTCCAAAACACCTCTCCAAATGCTCGTCAAATAAAATTGAACTGTTTTTAACAAAAATTTTAAACGCCGGACTGATTTCTCTCTTGAACTTTCTGTGGTACCGGTGCTGCCGGTACCAGCAGCAGCGGAAATTGATTTTTTTTTTCCCAAATTTTGAATATAACACACAAGTCTAAGATCGCGAGCATGTTTTCTATAATGTTTGGGTGCTCCTGACAAGATTTCATATTTTTCGGGAATTTTTATGATTTCCTACAAATTTTACAAGTGAACAACCCTTCAATAATTTAAATCCAAATTCACGACAATTCAACAATTCAATCACCAATTCTACAACAATTTTCAACTAATTGAACATGTCAACATACATTTCCTAAAATAAAACTACAAAACAAGACAATAATCTCACCGCTACTCCGAGAAGAAGGGTCGGGGGCTGCGGGGTCCGGGGGGGCGCAGGGCGGGAGGCTGCGGGGTCCGGCAGGGGGGCGCTGGGGGGGGGGGGGGGGGGGCTGGGGGGCTGGCTCGGACATAAAAGAGGAAAGCAAGAAAGAAGAGAAGAAAAGAAAGAAGAGAAGAGAAGAGAGAAAGAAAGAAAGAAAGGGGAGATATGTGCCAGTCCCAGACTAAGCCACGACCCGAGGTAGCGGCTTAGTCTGGGACTAGGCCGTGATCTCAGGTCGCGGTTTTTTTATTTCTGCAATTTTTCAAAACTATTTTTCACTTTTGTAATTTTGATTTTTTATTTTTTTATTAATAAAAAAATCCCTACACACACGCCATGGCCCCATGACATAATAACCTTGTCAAACGTCAAGCCCTCAATTATCGTATCAAACTCCTAGGTACGCAATACCGAGTTAAAGGGATTAGGATTTTTTCTTGAAATATAAAATATCTAAACTAAAAAAGAAAAGAAATAAAAATGAAAAGTAGGTCTTGGGTTGTCACTGCCTAAATTAACCCCTTCCCAATAAGTCCCAATTCTAATACATGAGCAAACCACCAGCAATTAGGTTCACTTACAATCAATTGACTATACTAAAATATCATGAAAATAACATATCCATTGGGCTATGGTACTTACAAAGTACAGTTGCAACCAAATAGAGTTGGGCATAGTTCAATACGTACACAAATCCATTAGAAATATATTCAATACAAACTATTTCTTAATATATTTGCCAAATCTTATTTAAAACAAGCTATTATTCTCTAACTACAAAACTAGTTCTACCCTTGTATTTAAGGTTTCCACAAGGAAACAGCATGGTATATGCTACCATTCCAACCCAGAACAATCCAGTTGCAATCTTCTTGCACAAAAAATCCTTCTTTATAACCATTTCTAACTATTCTAGTGGAATCTGCTCAAATCCGATTTGTAAGTGCCTCTTGTGCCACTGCTTGTAGGTCTCTGTTCTGACAACCAAATCATACCCTTCACATGCTATCAGATTGACCACAGGAGGTGCATAAAATACCCTCTCAAAAAATTGCCTCGACAGGTCGTCTCGTGGGATCAAAGTGTCAATGGTGTCAAACATTTCTGAGAATTGTAACAAAACATTTTTAAATCGTGCCATGAATAAGGGACTAACGAAAAAGTTAAATATTCCATGAATGAAGACTTGTGGTTTGGCTTCAAAAATCAGTTTGAGGAGCTTACTTTTCGGGCTATTCATGCCTAACAACGGTTCGTCCTTTACTCTATCTAAGTACTGGAACATGCTATTAATAATAAGCACTTCACCATCCTTCAAATTAAAATTATCAATGCTAATGAATTCCCACTCCGAGACGACCCCTTGATACTCAAAAGGAACTTCAAAATCACGAGCATAATTCTCCAACATTCTTCCTATCTCTTTGACTCTTTGAGCAGGACGAAAACCAGGTTGAGGGAAATCTACCCCGGTAATCCGGAGTTTTGGAGGCCCTCCCTCTCTTTTTGCAAGAGCTTGGATTAGAGATGGCCATTGGAGTCCAAAAAAATGCCAAAATCAATTACATGGATTTCGGATGCATTGCCAATATTATTCAGAATACTCTTGTTAGCAAAATGATACATGACTCTCATCGAAGGGGATGCTCTTACAGATGTATGGAAAGCCTTTAAAACATCAGTGGTGGATACTTGTTTCATAACAAGTTGGCGATAGGTCACACTCCCTGCACCAGCCAAGCGTGCCTCGAGTCCATTGGCAAGAATACACGCAAGCCTTTCGATTCCATCACCAGTAGGATGGGCTTGTTTTCTTATTTCTTTTAAAAGCTCACCAGCAATCTTTTTGTTGTTTGTTGATACCGCCTCTGCACAAGCAATGAGGAGAGCATTGAGATTGGTATGGTCTTCTTGCTTTTGAGAATTTTCCTTGAGCTTCATGATTCTCTCAGGCTTGTTATCTCTTTCCTTTAGTAGTTTTCCCCATTATATAGTAGAACTTTATCAAGAGCCTCATCTCTAATTGCTTCGCAAAAGATTGGGGGTATTTTGTAATTTCGTCCCTCCAGAATGTCCAAGTCTTTATCATTTGAACTCTTTTTACCCTTAGACCTATCTAGCAAACTATTTCCTTTCTCTTGCCACTGCCTCAGCTCTATCGAGTTGTCATCACACTTATCCTTTTGATCCACTGATGAATCAATTGACAAGTTTTTTAGATTTGGAAGGAACTTTATTCCTTCTTCCGCACCTTTGTGAAATTCAGTTACAAATGAGTTCTCTTTACTCAACTTTTGTTTTTGAAGTCTCGCTAAAGGATAGAGCCGCTGGATTATTTGAAACGGAACTAATAATGAAACTGGGATTTTCAAATGATGGTTTTGACAGCAATTGGTTACCTTCTGAAGGTGTATAGTACTCTTCCCCAAGGATATCATAGAAGGGTTTCTCCATGTCTCTTAGAGCTTTCTCATGATAACCATCAGCATTTACATCAATATCTTCTTCCAGTAAGCACCGGCTTATAAAATCTAGAGTTGGGTCTGAACTTATCTCAGAGTTCTCATGTAGGTTCAGATATAGAGTGTTGTTTGGATCAGTTTTAGGGACAACATGCAAGAAGCTTAAATAACTGCTATCACTAACGAATCTTTTTGATGCGTTGTTATCTCCGGGCAAAGCCATGTTGAAAGGCAGATGAAGTTGCACTCTTTTACTGACAACAAGTTCGATCAAGAAAAATAATTACATAAATAAGTTAGTGATACTGAATATGAACATCATTTATAATGTTTTAGTTGTGAACATAATATTGCTTAGTGATGTGGTTGTAAATGATGAAATTGAGCATCTATTTTTCATAAACTGAAATTTTTTGCTTGGTACGTAGTTAATCAGAGCTTGGGTTGATGGTATTAAGCTTTTTTCTTTTACATAATACCACCCGCAGCTGTAAAAATGTTGCAGGTTAATTCTAATTTGAACGATGCAGCAAGAAATCACAGTCCTTTAACCGTTAACATAGAGGAAAACTATGAAATGGTTTATATATATTTTGCTCAAAATATAGCAGATTATAGAGGGATTATTGCTAAAAACTGGCTATATTACTAGAAACTAAACGTAAATTGGTTCAGGGAGGAGTTTTCCTTCATACCTTTCAAAAGAGCACCACAGCTGCAGGAACAACCTCCTTGATGAATTTTTCCAATAATAAGATTATGAAGCCTCAGGGCTGGTCTGATACGATAGGCATTAGTGAATTTCCTTCCTGGTGCCATGAAATTCCAACATGTGATTCTCAGAAAATGAGAAGTCTCTTTCAGTCTCAAGCAATTAAATAATTCACATTGACTTCGTCCACTGTATAGACTGTCCACTCCTCCTGTCTGCTACCATATATATCATAAAAAAAAATAAAATAAAATAAAAGGAACAACATATATACACCAACCTGACTTGAAATAACAATTACCACCCCAAAATACTAATCAACATTGAAAATTTAATAAGGAAACCGGCCTATTTAGCTGAATACAATTTTTGATGCTCCCGGACTAGCATAATTTCACTAAAATAATTGTCAAATTTCACATAAAAAATATGTGTGCCAGTGCATCTACATTATACTTTGCAGAGAAGCATACTAGTATACGTGATGGTACACATGTTAATAGAACAGATGATGGTACACATGTTAATAGACCTTTCAAACTTGTATACGTGCCATAAAAATGTATCACATTCTCATCATTTGCCCTTCTCCCCAGAAATGTAAAGGGTCTTTAATCCCTACAATGTTATTGGATGCGCAAGCACCAGTAGTAACTGGTTCTGGTACATTGCTGTTGGAGAAAGAAAAATAGTGCTGTTATTCCACATACAGCTGGTGAACAGTGCTGCAATATATGGTGCTGTACCATTCGGATCCAGAATACCATGCTTGTTATCACACAATTGTGACACAACAATAAAATAAACGAAAAAAACATTGCTAGGACCAGGAAGCAGAGTCGTACAGTCTTAATTTTAAAAAAGTTCCATTCAGGAGCAATCTACCTCTCAATCAGATTTTAATCCAGTCATGATTACCACCGTGCTTAAGGAAAATAAAATTAGCAGGTGTCACCATTAATTGGACAAAGTTTATGCTTATCTTTATACAAAAATACATGGACTATAACAACATATATTATCATTAATTGACAAAAATAAACCACATCTTTAACAAACAAGAAACACTGCATTGTGCAAAATATACTCTGAAGACGTGCACATAATTAAATTATTTCACTTTTAACTTTACAATATAAAATCCAACCATACATTTGTAGTAGTAATGTACACACAGTCACAGATGCGGAGCAGACAAAAGTAGACAATGTGCTGCTCCTCTTCCTCCATTTTAGCAACAAGACAACAATACATGAGCGGACAAAGGTTTAAAATCAGTTTGGCCCCTCGTAAGTCTTTGTTAAGCGAAAAGGTTAGTTTCAGAACTTGATGCTTCGGTACCATACTGATGTCCCTCCTATGATATGGTTCAAATTCTCCTTCTGTACCATAGCAAGGAGAAGATTTAGATTGACCGAATCATGCCTTGATCAAGAGGTCTCTTCTATCCTATAAGCTATAAATAAAGAAAAATTAAATTATCCTAGAAATTTAAGATGAACACAATACAACAATACAAGATAACAGTGAGAACATTTACAAAGTCATGATATGAAGCTTCCTACACATTCTCTGACAGGATAGTATGCACAATTTCAGGTGCACTGAATTTAAACACACAATGGAGTAGATTAGCGCACGGTTGAAAACAATAAATCATTAATGGAAAATTACTGTAAGTGCAACAATCTGTTTTGTTGCACTTCAATTTTCAT
>JASGLE010000927.1:0-20604 GCA_030179965.1 Cyperus esculentus
AAATGTAATTCATGAACGCTAGATATTACTCAAAAAAATATATTTTTCCAATAATAAAACCAACAGACAGACAAACAGACATGATAATATGAGAAAGAAAGAAAGAAAGAAACAATCTTTGACACTGTTTAGTTGAAGTCACGACTAATTAAATAATTGATCAATTAATCCCCATCACTCTGAATTCTTCCCCGTAGTCGTCGCTCTCTCCTCTCCTCTCCTCTCCAAGGTCAGAGCTCTCTCTCTGTTATCTTCTTCTTCTTCCAAGTTCTTGTATCCTTTTTCCTTTTCTTTTGTTGGGTTTTTATTATCTGCTTGAATTGAGTGACTTCTCTTCGAAATCTGGAGGTGGGTCTTGTAACTTTTGTTGGGTATTGCAAATCTAGTACCTTTCTTGTCTCCCTTTCCCGAATTGATTGAGTTGAGTGGGCACTAGCTCAATTAAAGAAGGGTAGGGATTGGTAAAGTTGTGGGTTTCTAAATCTAGGCTGATTAATTAATTACTATCAGTTCCAATTTCTAAATCTGTTTTGTGTGTTGTTTGTGTGAATGAATTTCAATTGGGCAATTGTGAATTGTTACTGCTGGAAAAAATAGATAATTTTGAATCTGGGTTTTTCTTTTCAGCTCAAAGAAAGGATCTTTCTTCTTTAATTCAATTTGTAATTTATATATATATATATATACTTTGGTTCTTCATTTTTCTATCAAAAACAGCTAAAATCCTGCACATTTCTTTACTTTTCTTTGCTTCTTTTTTTCCCTTTACTTATCATTCTATACTGTTATCTAATTCTTAATTTTGATATGTTCCTTTTTACTGTGCAGGAGGATAACCTAATTACTCAAGAAAGCTTCTTTGTTGTAAGCTAAAAAGGAGAAGACTTTGCTTGTGGCAGAAAGATGGGGCAGTGCTGTAGCAAGGACCCGGCGGACCGGAACGGACCCCCAACAAACATAAAGGACAGTGGGAGCAACGGGTCGTACCAGACCGACCCAACACCTGCTCCCCATAAACCGACAGCTGCTCCGGCACCATCTGCAGCTGCATACCAACCTGCACCTCCTGCACCAGTCACCTCGACCAAGCCCATTGTACCGCCCATTAGTGCCCCTGTACCACCCAAACCGGCGGTGCCACATGATGCTATCCTCGGGAAGGCATATGAAGATATACGCTCGTTCTACACTCTTGGCAAGGAGCTTGGCCGTGGCCAATTTGGGGTCACGTATCTCTGCACCGACACTGCTACAGGTCATCAGTACGCGTGCAAGTCCATCTCCAAGAGGAAGCTTGTCAGCAAGGCTGACAGGGAGGATATAAAGAGAGAAATCAGCATAATGCAGCATTTATCAGGCCAACCTAACATCGTTGAATTTAAAGGTGTTTTTAGTTTCAATTTTCAAATAAACAAAGTTTTTTTTTTTTTTTTTTTTTTTTTTCTATTTCTACAATCTTAAATTTTGAGAAATTTTATTATATGTTGAAATGACTAAAAGAGTATAATTAATACTTCTCCATAAATATCATAGGATAGACATATTTATATTTATCATATTAGCATTACTAATGCATCTGCCGCAATCTGTAATAGGGAGAGCTCAAAATAGTTTGGCATGCGATTTGCTTGCAAAGAATGTGCCATCTGATAGTAATTTAGAAAAATATCAATAGGTTGCTTATAGAATATGAGTTGGTTCTATGGTGATACAAGCGCTGTTCGATTAACTGAAATCAAAGGAGCGGCCAGATGTTTGAGATGTTTCTCCATTTATCCCTTTATATATATCAGTTGTTTAGTTTACCTTTTAGGAGAAGAAATTACTTTTTTCCTATTTTCAGGCTGAAATCAAAAGGCCATGCGTTGGGCCAGGTCTAAATATATTGTTTACATGCTCTCAACAGGTGCATATGAAGATAAGAGCAATGTGCACGTGGTGATGGAGTTGTGTGCAGGAGGGGAGCTGTTTGACAGGATCATTGCCAAGGGGCACTACTCAGAGCGAGCTGCGGCCACCATGTGCAGAGCAATCGTGAATGTGGTAAACATATGCCATTTCATGGGTGTGATGCACAGAGATCTGAAGCCCGAGAATTTCTTGCTGGCCACCAAGGACGAAGATGCCATGCTCAAGGCGACTGATTTCGGTCTCTCTGTGTTTATTGAAGAAGGTTAGTTATTTTTCATTTGTATATACTGGCCATAAAGCTGTCGGCTGTATACCAAAAGTTATAAATGTTGGTACTGAGGTTTGCTACCTATTTGATGCAACTCAGTTGTATTTTTATCTATTTTTTTTTTATTTTTTTAATGCTATAGGCTTTTCAGTTTTTGATAGTTGCTCTAATTTGCTTTTAATCTATATTATACCATTTGTACGTAGATGGTATGCTTAGAGCTATGGATTTGTGATTTCATGTTTAAAGAAGTTTGACTCTCTCTTTCTCTGTCAGTCACATTGATCTGTGTTACCGAAGAATGTTTTGACTAACACAAACCATTAATATTGGAAACAAATTGCAGGGAAGGTGTACCGGGATATAGTTGGAAGTGCCTACTATGTTGCACCTGAGGTTTTGAGGAGGAACTATGGCAAAGAGGTCGATGTGTGGAGTGCTGGGGTTATATTGTATATTCTTCTCAGTGGTGTACCTCCTTTCTGGGCTGGTATTGTTCATATATGTTTATTTTTTTGCATTATCAATTAATGTAAATATGAAATATCATGTTTTCAATCATTCAAGGGTAAATGCATTATAGCTATTCCAAAGTAACCTCCTCTGATGCATGTATATATGTGTTTTATTGTTTTATTTTCATGTAGAGACCGAGAAAGGAATATTCGATGCAATCTTACAAGGAGAAATTGATTTTGAGAGCCCACCATGGCCTTCAATTTCAAATAATGCCAAGGATTTGGTAAGAAAAATGCTTACTCAAGACCCGAAAAAGAGAATCACCTCCAATCAAGTTTTACGTAAGTTCCTTTTATGGTTGGTTAATTTTTCTTTTAGATTTCCTGGTACGATTATCCCATGCAAATTAAGTGTTGCGGATTCTTTATAATTTTTCTTTTTTTTTTTTTCTTGAATAGAGCATCCGTGGTTACGGGAGGGAGAGGCATCAGACAAACCAATAGATAGCGCGGTTCTTTCTAGAATGAAACAATTCAGGGCTATGAACAAGCTTAAAAAAATGGCTCTGAAGGTACAGTACAATATGCAGCTATGCAAATTTGTGACGTTATCACTTATTCTTTTTATATAATACTTAACTTGTCTAATTAGAGGTGTTATGCCGATTGATATTTGGGAGCATTTCAATGGCTGTCATTGTCAGTTTATAAAGATTTAAATTTTTTAGTTTCTTCATGTTAATTTTTAACTAAAAGTAGTTTTGGAAGTTCCGGAAGAGAAATTAAATTAGCCTGGCTTTAAGTGAACTGGTAAAAAAGGAAAGTAATAAACTTCTATATGGTAATATTAGATGAATTGCTTTTATAAAAAAAATATTAGATGAATTAATTGGAGGACATTTAAAAGATTGTAATGGTAACCTGATAACAGGTTTCATAATTCACTAAAGAATTTTAGGGACACACAAATTTTAATATATATCGTTTAAGTGAAAGGTCTTCTTGCTAATTTAAGAAATTGGTACTTTGCAGGTCATTGCAGAGAACCTCAATGAAGAGGAGATAAAGGGTTTGAAGCAAATGTTCGCAAACATTGATACAGATAACAGTGGTACTATTACATATGAAGAACTAAAAGCTGGTCTGGCCAAGCTCGGTTCAAAGCTTACCGAAGCTGAAGTTAAGCAGCTAATGGAAGCAGTAAGTTAAACATATAAAACATTGAACTCAAATTTACTTGTTATTGTTTTTTTTTTTTTTTTTTTTTTTTTTTTTTGGGTTTTAGATCCCTCAAAATGTCTCATTTTATTTGTCGTCTCTGACCATCTTTTTCATTCATTTCAACAGGCTGATGTTGATGGAAATGGGTCAATAGATTATGTTGAGTTTATAACAGCCACAATGCACCGGCACAGGCTAGAAAGAGATGAGCATCTATACAAAGCCTTCAGTTATTTCGACAAAGATAACAGTGGGTAAGTATTCATAGTTGACCATATATATACAGGGCACATCCGCTAGTAAAGTTAATACAAACATTATGCAGACTGAATGATACTTCATATTTGGTAGATAATCTTGCTTGTAGTGAAAACTTCGATTATATTTGATCTTGTAGTTTAATGTCGCACATTCATCAAAACTCAAAAGAATAATTTTTAAACATTGGAGAAAAACTTTTTATATTTACTGAACAAATGATTCATACTTCATAACAAGTCGGCATATATCCTAATGCTATGTATATTGAATTATATGAAAATCTGTAACTTCTCTTTTTTTTTCCCTCCACTGTATAGCTATATCACAAGAGATGAATTGGAGGCAGCATTGCTAGAGCATGAAATGGGCGATGCAACTGCTATCAAGGAAATTATAGCAGAAGTTGATACCGATAATGTAAGGCTACAAGATTTACCAAATTTTACTAATTTTCTCCTTGTATATTCCGTTGTGTTCATAACAGTAATCTCGAAGTGAAAATTTCAAACAGACCTGCATATTGAGGTCAACAAATCTAAATTTATCATAACACAAGATAGATTAGATTTTAATTTCCAGAAAATTTGAAGTCAAATATTTGCTTAAACTTGACACAAGTTGAGGGCATTTTTGTAAATTACTTAATTTCATCTTATGTGTATGTATGTATTTGTGAAAATGTCAGGATGGAAGAATCAATTACGAGGAGTTTGTTGCCATGATGAAAGGTGGTGGCGCCCAACAGCCGATGAAGCTGAAGTAGATGTAGAGTTTGTCCCCTTCATTCGTATTATCTTCTTCAAACAGTAAGCTGATGTTGTGATTTGTACTATGAAAGGGATGGGCATCTTGAATGTTGTTTTCTGTATCATTTTCATGAGAATGCGAGTTTGTTTGTAAATCTTCGTCGTAGGTATATTCTGTACTCGGGTGTTGAATGACGAACTAGCTGTTGAGGCTGTAAAAACAAATTGTAGAGGTTTTTTTCAGGATTTGCAGAGAGCTGTTTGTATTGTTGTAAATTTGAGATTCTATTTTGTCTAACTAAGCATATTGGAGCTTGTTTAACAATAATGTCAAGTAATTTCATTGTTTTTATCGGTTCGTTTACTTGTAAATTGTTGTTTTAGTAGGCTAGTTGATTCAGTTCCAATCAAGTACATGTCCCGATAGTTAAAAACGCCGACGGTCTAATTGTTAAAGTGCCTTGAACAATTTAAAATTGGACATAAAAACGACATATATATTGTGTTGAAGGCCTCTTTAACAAACAATAAAGTCAATCACGACCTGAACATACTGTCTTTTCCAACCAAAAAGAAAAACCAAAGAATGAAAATTACATTGTACATCGGCATCAAGATAACCTCTGTAATCACAAATATGACCGAAAGTTTATACTGATTGAACGGGAGAAATAAACAGATAAGAACTAGATCTGTGTGCACTTTACATCGGCGACTAGGTGAAGAATGTGGGGCCCATACCACTTCACACGCTCTACATGCAGTACGGATACATGCCATGATAATCCTGGAGTAGCAAAAGAAATCACTAAAGATAAGCTTATTTGGAGTAGCAAAAGAAATCACTAAAGATAAGCTTATTCAAATTAACCGTATTTGGGGTACTTAATAACGTCAGTAGCATTACCTTCGTTTTGGGAGATCCCGGTGATGGATTGTACAACACGGTCAACCCATGCATTCACTTCTGAATCATTGACGTTACCATGTATGTGCAACATGCCACCCTCAACTCTGACACAAAACAAAGAGTTTGTATTTCTGAAACTTATTTATTGTCGCCTTGTTTATTTTATAATTTGAAATAAAGGCAAAAGAAATCACCTCAGAGCCCTGACAGCAGTAACCCAGCTGCCTTCACTGGAAGGCAGAAGGCCAAGACAAACACGATCAGCAACCCCCTAAGTTTAATTAAAAAAAAAAAAAAAAGAAATCACTCTTCTAGACAGAAAATTAACAAGCATCATTAATGCATGGAGAACAGTTTGACAATATATTTAAAAACAATGTGCTCGGACGACCATACTGACTTGTATAAACATGTATGTCAAGGTTGTTCAAAATTTATAATTGTTTACCATATATATGCAATTTTCAGACGTGTTAGCCTTTTGTCTTCAACAAGATATTCAGAGTACTGAGCCATTATTGTAGGATTCAGGTCAGGAAGCTGGAAAGATGCGTACCTTAGGTGCAGTGATGCGGTTATCACCTTCAAGTACAATACACCGATCAGCCACTGAGTTGTCACAAATATTACGCCTCAGAGCAATTAATGCATTTGGGTTCCACTCGCATGCATAGACCAGCTTAGCACGGGCTCTGATAACATAGCACAAATTGTTATTGTTTTTATTATTTTCTAATTATAAATTAAAGGACAAAATGTAGGTAGAAGTTTGTACAAGGTTTCCTACGAAAGCTCAAAACATCATATATTTGGAAACAACTCTTTGCAGCCAAGTGAACCAACATCATCATAAGCATGACATGACAGGGACATGTGACCATATATTAATATCATTCTTTAATCAGTTCACAAACAACCTTAGTTTGTCAATTCTCTAACTGAAAACACCAGCAAAATAGATAGATAGGATTTGGGAATTTTTTTTTAATAGTAAAGCAATGGTTCAGCAGATTTATGACCATCTACAAATTTCCTTAGTTTTGGTGAGGCCGATATTTATAATGCTGCTTTTCAACAGTATTCACTTACTAGTTTGATCATGTATTCTCATTAAGGAAATACTATGCAGAAAAGAAGATTGCAGGAAAAGACATTGAGACATACTTGACTAAGAAAGGTAGAACAAAGTAGCCAATGCCCGCAAACAAGTCAACTATGACCTCATTTGTACAGTCTAAAGCACCCATCCGAAGCTTCTCTGAGCGATTTCCCCAAGAAAACATGCACATTGTGGCATCAAGCGAATAGCTTATACCATTTTCATGGTGAGTTACCCACCCATCAGACCCCAAAAGAAGCTCCAACCCACTGTCTCTTGTACCAGTGGGCATCACACTGCCCTGGGAAAAAGAGCAACACATCAAAATTGCTAAAAGTGAATGAGAACATGGATAGAGTGCATCCCTAAAGCCAACTTAAGAATGTCACACAAATGAAAGAAGTAACCAATACAGTAATATTATACAGGTATTATCCTTTAAAAACTTGCAATCTTTGAGGAGTTTCATGAGATTCCAGCTTTTTCGCTCTCTTGTGCAAAAAGGTAAATGTATTGATTTGGTTAGTACCAGTTTGAACAGCATAAAGGTAATCTCACTTGGCGTGCGAGGCGCTGAGTCCCAAGTGAACTAGCAATTATTGGCCACAGCTCCGTTGCAATGGAATCCCATCGAGCATCCTTGAAAGAATTTTTAGGTAGTACCACCATATCACCAAGTTGATCCCACCTGAGTATGATTTACCGAAATAAAAAAAGAAATGAAAAGAAAATAAAAGGCTTCATGAGTTAAATTTATGAGATTGAAGTTATTAGTTTCATTTTAGTTTCAAATAAGAACAACTCAATCAAGATAAAAACTGGAGATGAACCAAAAGTTTCAACAGTGAATAGATAAACCTAAAGTTAAGATATATATGCATTAAAATTAATAATATATATGCATTAAAAATAATTCTAGCCAGCAAATGGTAATGGTAGCAACTAACCTTGCAGGAAGCTGCTCCAGCAATTCTAGAGGCATCCCACTTCTCTCCAACAAAGGCTTCACCAACTCTTTCATTAAATTCTGAGGCGATTTAGGTCCCTTCTTGTTGATAGCTAATTCATCCTTTTCCAAAGAACCACCACAATTTACTAAACATTCCTTTTCCTTTTCCATTCTTTCACTATGAAACATATCAACAAAAACCCCATTTACAGGAAAGAGCACATGACACCCATTTTGGGTCACCTTGACCTTTCTATTGTGATCCAACCACCCAGACCTTTTAAGCAAATCTTTTATTTCTTTTGCACATTTTTTTTCGACTTGAAAAACAAAACTCGATTCTGAATCAGCAGCATCTAAAATCTTCAGAGAACTCAGATGAATTTTCATTGGTGGATTGAAATATGTTCCAAATGCATAGCATGATGCTCCACCACCTACCAAAACCACCTCTTCATCAATCACCACGGCTGAGCTACGGACCCACATATTCTTTTTACCGACTGATTCAATTTTCACATAAACCCACTTATTTCTATTCACATCCACAAGAGCTAATTTTTGGTGCTCTTGTTGTCTAAAGGGGCAGCCCCCTAATATACCAATATAGTTATTGTAAACGAACATTGAATGTGAAAACCTAGCAAAAGGAGGTCTCCCCAAAAGAATTTCTTTTTCCCATCTTAGAAATTCAGTGTCAAACGAGTAAAGGTCGCCAAGTGGCTTATGACCATTATGCCCTCCAAATAAATATAGCTGAGAGCCGTAGGCAACCATTGCATGAGAGTGGCATGCGCCAGGACAATTTCTATGTTCCTTGATTTCTTTCCATTGCATGGATTTGGTGTCTAATACAATCATGGAAGAATAAATCACTTCATCACCAAGGCCGCCGAATACATATATGTTTGAGCCTACAACGGCCGCAGCATGACGATGCCTGTGCACAGGAAAAGTAACTAAATTTACTAAAGAATTTATTATTTTGTCTAAATATCTCAAAATTATAATTTGCCACAAAGTAAAAGGTAGAATTATGGTGCTTAAGAGTAATAATAGACCAAAGATTGTTATACTCTAAAAGAATGATAATAAAAAATAGCATGTAAGCACAACAAGAACAAGTAGCATGTCATACTGTAGTTCAGTACTCTTCATAAAAAACATTTTGATTTACCAAAAGTTTCAACAAGTACTTTAGATTTACTGAGACATTAGAAAAACAAATATTATAAAATACAATAAGTTTGAGTCTATAATTCTATATTTCATATTTGCAACCAAATCAAAATGTTATATAGGTCAAAAAGTATTGAATAGCAAAACGTTGTGACATTAACACAATGGATGACTTGTATTAATATGCAAAACATACTAAAATCAAGAGCAGTTTTTTCACATGTTTCTCAAGTCATATGTGATTGCTAAAGATTCAGTTTCTTGTGTGTGGTTGTTATGAACATATCAAAAATTTTGAAGTCTGATCTATAACGTACAGAATATTGAAGTCCATGTAGATTTAGTACCTTGGTTTAAACACATCTCCACTGCATTCAAGCTGCACCCATTCATTGGCGTTTTTCTTTAAAACCCACACATCATTCAGAATTTCCAAAGGGCCAGCTCTCCCCCCAATAACATAGATATCCTCTTCCACCAGACAAACTGAGTGTCCCATTCTCTCCAATGGGGGTCGGAGAGCATCTAATGTGGTTAACAAGCCTGAACTGGGGTCCAAAACTAACGAATAGTTCCTACGGCAATGACGGCCCATGCCACCAAAACCGCCAAAAATAAGCACTTTGTTATTGCTGTGCATGGAAGCTGACTGTCCCCAGAGGAACAGCTTCTCAATTGGTTCACCAGTTATTGTCAACTCTGAGGCAGAGAGAGTGTGGCCCTGTTTTGACACTGGCTCCTTCGATGAGTCTGAATTCAAACTGTTCAGAACAAAAAAGATAAGTGTACCAGGCTTGGTTGCAGCTTGTACACATATATATACTAGCAGAAACTTGTTTGGTTTTGGCTGAATAAGATATTTCTTACTGTTAATACCTTGCTATTACCGTATTACATCTTTTTTTTTTTTTTTCTCCTTTTTTTTGTCTTTTTCTGCCTATTTAATTTTGCAAAAAAAATTGCCACATGGGTGGAAGGTTGGGGCTCTGCAACAGACTGGTTCGAATTTCATACATGTACAACATCATAATCAATTACACACAATTACCAATCAGCACTGTGACTGTGGAAAGACACTGAAAAACCTAAAAGTATTATCATTACCAAAATTAAAACCTTTTCTGAGTATCGGCTTCATGTGCTTCCGCTTCGCGTATACAACTGAGCTCAATATTAGAATCATCAAGCTTTAGATCATTGGCTCCCTTCAGTACCAGTGAGGCTGCAATGGTACCGGCTGGCTCAAAACCGTTAACCTGCTCTGACGACTTCTCCTCTCCATCAATTAATGCCAATTTTGCTTGCAAAGCATGAAAAAAGCCATCTGTTCGCTGCTTGTTCGCCTCCATTTTGCTATTTGCAATACCGATCAAGTACTTAACATAGCCATCGGAAACAAGCAAACAACCAACATGCCCAAGAGGTACCTCCATACGTATAGAGCAACGTATGGCGACCATGGTACGCTTCTGCACACTCGTTACACCTGCAACCAACAAATCGAAATTACTCACCTAACATTCAAGACCATCAAAATATGACAACAGTTACTAAAGATTGCTCTATTAGATACATAGAATCTTTAATTTTTTTTTTTCATTTCCAAAAATAAATAATAAGACTAATTCTGCTATGGATCAGATAAGATAAAATATGGGTAGTTCATTTTTTATATTCAGAGAGTAACAACATGTCTTTTAGATACAATTAAACAGACATGTTTGATAATAACCACTCGATTCAAAATGAAAGGTTGCTCAGCCGACCCATAGCGAAATCACTCAAATAATAAACAATTCAAAGTCATGGGTCATAGTTTTAATTTCGGTACCAACAATGGAATGCAACAAGTATTTGCAAATGAGAGATACTTGCCGGATTCTCGGAACCCAGACGAAACCGCAACACCGACAAGCTGCCGCGCCGCATCCAAATCCCTACAATCAACAGCCAGAATCAGTGGCTCAAACCTCAAAACCGCCTCAAAACCCACATCCCCGTCCTCCGGTTCCCCGAACAGCAATCCGACAACCGTCTCCGGCTCGGCCTTCTCATGCGACACATACAGCCACCTGCCGCCCCCCGCTTTCTTCTTCTTCTGAGCCAGCTCTCCGCCGGAACCGGGGTTGGTGAGGAGAATGGAGATGCGGCCTGAGCAGGAGGAGGTGGTGAAGAAGGAAGGGTGGGAGTTGAGGAGATCCAGAAGGGGAATGATGGGGGCGTCGACGCCGCCCTTGGGAGACTTGTCCGGCGCCGGCGAGGCCAGCTCGGCCATGGCCGCCGCCTTCCGCTGAGCGAATGTGTCCATGGCGATGCCGGCGATGGTAGGGTTTCTAGGGTTTTTAGGGTTTTGAGTGAGTGTGATTGATTCAATTGATGAAGGGTTATGTTATGTTGTGTGAGTCAAGTGATGTTCTTAGACTTCCTGAAACACACCTAAAACAAAAAATTGGAATTAAGGAAAAAAAATCGTTTCCAAGAAATACCCAAAAAGTATTTCTATTTTTAGCACTCCTAAAACCAGAGCCAAATCTCCTTATTTTGATTGTCTTTTTGAGCACTCCCAATCCAACTTCTCAAAACCAGAGCCAAATCCAAACCGTTCAAATGTATTGGGATCCATATTTTGGGAATCTGTTGGAGATTGAGGTGAAATTT
This sequence comes from Cyperus esculentus, assembly GCA_030179965.1. Classification (NCBI taxonomy): domain Eukaryota; kingdom Viridiplantae; phylum Streptophyta; class Magnoliopsida; order Poales; family Cyperaceae; genus Cyperus; species Cyperus esculentus. The sequence goes on from JASGLE010000927.1 coordinate 11,661, forward strand.
GCTCCCAAAAAATTTAGGATGACACCCAATATAGATATATTGAGATCCATTTTTAGGGAGTTTCTTGGAGATGCCCTTACTTCTTAATAAAGTTTTACTTCCAAATTCAATTTTAATAAAACTGGATTTTCTATATATTTATTATCAGGTTATCAAATTTTATAGTTTGTTATGATTTGGTCAATTATTTACTTTTTGTTTCATATTTATTTACTCTTTTTTTTTTTTATCCATTTTAGATTATTAGAACTTGATTTGTTATAATTTGGTCAGTTATTTACTTTTTATTCATACCAGAGATGTAACTCGGGCTTCGCCCCGAAATATGATAACAAAAAAAATAATAAAACTTATAAAATAAAAATATTTATTTATTTTTAAAAAATTAAACATAATTTTAAAATTTTTGATGTGAATAGTGATGATGATGATGTATTGATGTATAATTTATAAATAATAGCACATAAATGTTAGATCACTTTAAGGATTAAATTTTTTTAAGATATATCATATCATCTTATTAAATGGGGAGAGAGAATAAATATAAACCATTAGATCAAAGTAGGTGAAGAGATTTAAACAAAATCAATGGTTAATAATATTGATGATGTGATATAGTTGAGGTGTTTAGAGAGTTACCCCTCTTTCTAGTTTATAGATTTATTTGCTCAATTTTTAGTTATCCATTTGAGGTTACTAGAATTTGATATTGTTACAATTTGGTCAATTATTTAGCCTTTTTTTATTCAACTTAATAGAATAATTAACTTGACATATATTTTGTATGTAAACTTAATAAGAGAGATTAATTTTATTTATTTACTTTTTATATGGATTTGATGTAAAACTTAATTATCTCCTACAAAACTTTCTCATTGATAAATTAACTTGATAATGGTACTTTTGAAAATTTTGAAAAAAATCATAAAAATCTTAAAATTGAAAAAAAAAATTATGCATGTATTATTTAACTTATAGATTGATAGTATTTCAAATTTCAATTAATTTGAATACCATTTGATTGCTTATCAAATATTTGTACATTTTTTAACGGTAGTAATTTAAGTGAGTTTAGAAGAGCTATCAAACGTCACTTAAATTGAATATAATCAGAATACAATATATCTATAAGTTAAACAATTTTTCTGTAATTTTTTTTCTATTTATGTGAATTAATGATTTTTTTTTTCAAAATTTAAGAAAATCACATTGTCAAGATAAGTATTGTAAATGGATTCCTCCTATTCAGTTTTTGATGTAAAATTGATTTTGCTACTTCATGAATCTTGCGTGTTAATTTAATTAAAAAAATATATGAAATATATAATATAGTAAATACACCGTGATCTTAAGCTCATGGAGCCCTTCCGTGAGCGTACCTCCAACAACTTATCAAATCACCTCCAAATTTTTATTTATATGGCTCAATAAATTTTTTATATCAAAACCTTACGGGATACAAAAATTTTCCATTTTTGAAAATTTTTAAGTATTTTTAAGTCCTCAAAATAGCATCTGAAACATGAATTGTCATGAGTAGTACTTAGTGTCTATACAAAAACGGGCCATAACACCGATTTTTTTTATTAATAATTGAATTAATAATCAGAATTAAATATTAAGAAAAAACAAAATCAGATTTTCAGATTTAGCATGGCCGGACAACACTTCCCCGGCCCTAAACACAGTATCGATGATACGTACACAATTTCAAACTAAAGTGTAGAATATTAAAAAAAAAAAATTACTTTTTTTGGGGTAGGGTAAGCCTTCAACGACCCAAACATTGGGCCGCAAATTACTTACACGACCCAAATTTTATGTTTTCTAAATTCTGCATATTTATAAAACATCATGTTTAGGGCTGTGGAACATTTCTACGGCCATCCTAAATCCAAAAATTTGATCTTCCTTTTCCCTGATAATTAATTCGGATTATTATTTTAATTAATATTAAAAATATCGGGCCATAACGTCCATATGTTACATTTCGGTATGTTATGTATCTGTTACTTAATGTATCTGTTACATTTCGTACACGTCTATAGATAGGGGTGTCAAAAAGTGACCCGACCCATTGGGTCGATCCGACCCAACCCGAACCCAACCCGACCCGAAGCGACCCAAAGATAAATAGGTCAGGTATGGGTCAAGATTTTTTGACCCGTCACGGGTCGGGTCGGGTATGGGTCAACCCGACCCGACCCGCTTAATTTTGTACATATTTATACATTAATTAAGATTATTTGCATATAAAATAATAAAATTGTAATTCGATCAATGTTAATTATAGTTTTATCTTGTTTTTAACATTCAATAGAGAATAACATATGACGCTGTCAGTGTACTTAACTTTAAATCAAGATTGTAGTTTAATGTCATATAATGTAGACATTAATTTTTATCAATACTAATAAAAAAATATTGAAAAACTAATTCTATATATGATATTTATTAAAATATTCAATTTTAATTATATAGAGTATGTGGTATATATAAACACAACATATTTGGATGCCAAAAAAAAAAGGTAAAACAAGAAAAAAAACGGGTACAATAACTCGTACCATAAAAATACAATAATAAAACAAAAAAAATGAGTATCTTAAACTTGCACTAAAAAATAAAATAAATGAAAGTCAAATTGAGCAAAAATAAATTACACTACTATGACTTATATAAGAATAAAATAAAAAAATAGTAAAATGGAATAAAAATACGATACTTGGGACTTGAACTCAAGACCTCCCTATAACAACAAGATTCTATACCTTCATATAACCACTACATCACACCATCTCATATGAAATAATTATTATCCAAAGAAATATATACAATTAAAACGGGTTGGGTTGGGTTGACCCGTGACCCGCCGGGTTGGGTATGGGTCGGACTTTTTTGACCGTGACGAGTCGGGTCGGGTCAGACCCGTTTAACAGATAATAATAAAATAATGCGACCCGATCCGAACCCGACTCGACCCGACCCATTGACACCCCTATCTATAGATATATAAACAGTTTTTTTAATGGACGCAAGATGTTTCTCAATTGTCATCTATGTTGGGTTATAGGGAGTTTCATTAATTTTCTTAGCACAATAATAAAAACACTTCAACAAACATTGAAGTTTCTAAATATAGATTTATACCTCTCGCAATTGTATGTTTTAAACCCTCCTTTAGATAACAAAATTAACACAAATTTCTTGAAGATCTCATAATAATGTAAGAACAAGAGCCTCGTACCCTTTTTGAAGTAATAAAAAAGAAAAACAGGCAGGGAGAGAATTAAGGGAAACAAGCATGCAACCTGCCATTAAAAATAGAGGATTTTGATTCATAAATTAAGCCGGTTAGTGGTTTGAATTAGTTCATATTTTATCTTTTTCCATATATACTTCAATTAATAATCTTTTTTTTTTCTTTGCGGATTTAGTTCGTTCGATATATGAGAATCTGCTGTGAGGTTCCTCATGTACCGGATGAATTTCGCTTGAACATCTCACAGTAATTTAAGAACATCTTTGTGTCCTTTTCAAGAACCAGCCTTTGGTCTAGTGATTAAGGGCAACGCTCTCTATGTGGGAGGTTGCGGGTTCTAAACCCAGATGGGAGGACTTTTATAGATATTTAAATTTGAGTGGCTTGACTCTCATCTTTATCTCTAAAAAAAAATCTGTCCTTTTCATAAGATCTCTTTTATATAAACTAGTAAAAAGCACACCCATTGATTGCTTTGGGCTGAAATTGTTATTTCTTATAATAAATTTTTCAGATAATATGTAATAGATTTTATATTGAGGAAATTGATATGGGTCTTAAATTTTAATGGGCTGAGACATTAACACAACGGGCATTAATGTAAATCAACGGTTCTAATCTATCTAAGAAAAATGATCAACGGCTCAGGTTTCTTATTTGGGGAAGATAGCCCTTTCATATCATTTTTTATAATATGCTTTTATATATAGTAAGGATTACAAGGAAGTTCTGAACAACCATTAATGAAAATTGATAATTTTTTTTTACCTTTTAATTGATCACCGTAACAAAATTAATTACCAGTAATTAGTGTATTAACCTGACATGTATAGTGACTTAATTATCTTACTTTCAGCCACAAGTTTATACTTACTGGCACTGGCTTCTGCATCTGCATATAAGGAGATCAATGGCTGAGAACTGCGATGCACGGAGAGCCGGCTGGGGAGAACTTAATCCCGACTTGCTACGCTTCATTGCGAAGAAGCTACATGATGTTACTGATTTTATCAGCTTTCGTGCAGTATACAAGGAATGGCGAGCGGGGACTAGTTACAATGATATCCCCCCTCAGTTACCTTGGCTCATGTCGATAAATTCAGGCAATAGTTGTGAGGTTCCTTTTCATGCCATTTTTACTGGTAAAACCTTCTCCTTCTGTTTCTATGGGGAATCCGTCAGGGACAACAATCGTAAAGGATCTACCGTATTTCTATTCGACCAGTTTCAAGGGGATTTTTCGTTCGTCACGACTACTAGATCAGGAAATTACGAAAAAGAATTTTATCACGAGATGGTCTTTCAGATTATGTTTGATTGTCACGGTAGCAACAAGAGTGGTCATGCATATGAATTCATTCCTCCGGCACCGAAAGGAAATTTATCTAAGTTTTACGATTCTGTACTTTCTGACGAAGACGTAAGGAAACGCCTCACGGTGGTCTGTACTTTCTGACGAAGACGTAAGGAAACGCCTCACGGTGGTCGTCCCCAATATGAGATTCTTTGCCCACTACATGGGGATGAATTTCCAGTATAAATTTCAAGGTACGTCGTTTATGCTCGAGGTCACTGATGATCGCACTAAAGAAGTACTGACAACAATTTGTTGTCCCGATGAAGCTAGGGTCGACGGAAGCTGCATAATTTCTAGTAACAATGGTTTGTTATTGGTCTTAGAGAATCATATTCCTTCTCGGGACGGTGATGTACAATACGAATACGGATTTTCCGTGTATCGCCTTCAGAATTATTCAAGGAACCCTACTGGACCAAGTTGAGCGGAATAGGCGACATGATACTGTTCTTGGACTACAACAATGGTTTCAGTTTGACAGTGAGCAAATATGGAGTTAAGGGTAACTGCATCTATTTCAACACTTGTTCGAAGAAAAGAAGTCGTCTCCGGCGGACCAAGGTTTCAAGAAAAAGGAAAAAAAGTCCCGAGTCGTCGACTCATCCAGCTCCCGCAGTAGCCCGTTTCGACTTCGAAGAAAGCAGAACTTGTATGGTTTTCTCCTTGGAAGGGTCTGATTCTTATTGCTCACAAACCTTTTTCATTCCTTCCCTAGTGTAATGTATTTTATGTTCGTTAGGATTGTTCAGATTCTCATAAACCATTCTCTGAATAATTGTGTCCAAGAAAATATCTACAAAAATTTTGATAGTAATTATTATGGATTTATGGTACATACATGACAACACTGATCAAAATATCTATAATAATTTTGGACAATTTTATTGTACATTCCAATCACTCCAAAAAAACTTGCCCTTTTCCACACATGGAAATAGTTATGGTCGAAACTGAGGCCTCGAATACGCTTTCATATGTAAACCTGAACCGAATGATCGAACTAACTGTGACGACGACATTACAATGCGAAAACTATCTGTGCAATCACTTCTCTGGCAGATACAATTTCAATCTTCGGATGCGAAAGTTTGAGGATCGATCCTTCACCTTAATTGCTCGGTTTTCTGGTCTCATATGCGATTCCTCTTTCCTTAGTCGACGACCTCACTTTAACCCTTGTACACTAACTTTTCTTCTTGATTCTTCTTGACTCATGATTGTTTGTAATTGCAACCTTAAACTGTGTCTTCTTTGGTTAACTGAGAATCACATTTTTCACTCGAACAAACTCCTTCCATCCGTCATCTAGCTAATTCGAACTATTATCCAGGCATATATAAAGGTCCCCCATTATCTAATTCAACTTTCTATTTAATCTCAATAAATTTGGTTGATCTCCAGGAGAAATATCATTTATAAATATATAAAATTGATTGATTTAATGGGGCTTCATCTATATTAAAAAAAAAACAAGAAAAGAAAAAATTGAACTAGGTAACATGATTAAACTAATAATTAGGCCCAGAAAACATACAAATAACCAAAATGTGGCCTATATAATTCCAAACATGGACTTAAAATCCAATATATGGGCCTTCAATTTTTCAACCATATTTATATCTTGACACCTTTACATACTATTTATTAGCAATTTGAAGAGATTCAAATTCAATATCTCTCACTCACAAGTGACAAGACACGTCCATTGCTTACTGTCACATCACATACAATATAGATGGATTCAAACAGTGAAGAAGAAATCCAGGAAATCCTTGAAATCAGCAGTGACAAAGAACAAGAGAGTCAGAGGCATACGGTACTGGTACGGGTTACTGAGAATGACAGGATTTGTATTGATGACAACAGTACTGCCAGTGTGGGGACTGAGAGGGAGTTACATGGCAAAGACAAGGGTGCTACACACAATGGATTGAAAGAGAACTTGGGTCGTTGGGTATCCGAAACTACGAGACGTTTCGGTTTTATTTGTCGTTATGATGAACGGGTGCGACAAGTCAGGGTTTATCAAGTTTGGCCTGGAAAGAATGTATGAAAGATTACTGTATTCTCTCAATTTACTTACTTTTTTTATGTAAGAAAGATTATTGTATTTTTCTTAATTTGGAAACACGCAATAGATGCATTAATTTTGATTAGTATGTATTAACTATTATCCGATGACAATCGATAACGATAAATTGCATCTTGAGCAGGTATTTTGCTTTAGAGGTCGGATGATATGCGGTCCCGATCCACGCGGCTTCATCCTGACCATGATTTCTATTATCGTCTGCGAGTGGATCTTCTTTTCTTACAGCAGCGATAAGTCACTCAGACTCCCTGCCGTAGTTTCTGTTATCTCGGTGATACTATCTATTATAGTAAGTAAGAAGATTTTGATAATAATTAGTCATATGTGTTTTTACCGCTGTCGGTTGCAGTTTACTGACAATTTCCTGATTCCTGAACTATTGTGCTTGTGCCGTGTAGGTTCTGGTAAACTTGTTTTTGGCTGGCACAAGAGACCCTGGAATAGTTCCAAGAAACCAGACGGCACCATCGGCAGAAATTGGGATGGGCACATGGAATAAAAGCATTGGTAGGAGCAGAAGCATGAGATTTAATGTCAACGGCGTAGAGGTAAAGGTCAAGTACTGCAGAATTTGCGAGATTTATCGACCTCCAAGGAGTTCTCATTGCGCTGTCTGTGATAATTGCGTCGACAAGTTCGACCACCACTGCCCCTGGATTGGCCAATGCATCGGACTGGTACGAAAACTCCTTTGTAATAATATCCTTTTGGTGTACTCAGTATATTTTGTGCAAGTTATTTCATCGATGCGATGATGTGGTTGTTAATTTGTTGAAGTACAAATTTTAGATTGATTCAACTTTATTGTTCTTTTCTGCAGAGAAATTACCGGCGCTACTTGCTGTTTGTTTTCTCAGCATTCGTATTCTTCCTGTTCATATTTGCGGTGTCGTCATGGAGAATTGCGATGAAGATGGCTTTGACAAACAAGAACACTTTAAGAATAATTTGGCAGATGCCCGAAACATTTACATTATCAATATTCAGCTTAATTGTTGTTTCGTTTCTCGGAGGGCTCCTTGCATTTCACATCTATCTCATATCTCTTAATCAGGTAACATTTTTGTATCCGTATCGATCAATGCTCAGTATATAGTACTTAACTGGAAAAATGTATGTATAACAGTTACTAATTTTCACTGTTTTACAGACAGCGCACGAAAGATTCAAGCAACGGTACGTCAACTCTGCGAATCCATACGATAAAGGCGTGATGGAGAATATAAAGGAGATCCTATTTGCAAAACATGGTCCTTCTAGGCTTAATTTCCGAGCAGTCGTTGAACCAGACTGGAATTCGATTTCGAAAGAATCGATCATGTCTTCTGGTAAAGATAGAAGCAAAAAGGCACTAACTGAAATGCAGAAGGAATCATGTCCTGATCATAACATTGATCCAGAAATTGGAGAAATAGAAGTATAGTATGTCAAATTGGCAAAAGAGGGGGCATGATGAAATATGTAAATATGTAAATTTCAATTTTTGTTTCATTTAGATATACTTGGGCTAAGTGTAGAGATTTCTCAGTATAGGAATAATGTTTTTCCCTTTTACTTGCTTCCATGAAGTATTCATGCAGCATCAGCTTCTTATTGTTTGCATAAATACTTGAAAAAAAAAAAAATCATTTCTTTGAACTTTATGGTAATTTTTCTGTTGTAGAATGAAAACTGGCACTGACTGATCACCCAGTTGTTATCATTACTTAGTTAACAAAGTAACAAGAGCTTTTTCAGCATAATGATCAGGTTAATCATATATATTTGAGTAAATTACGTAGATGGTCTCTAAAGTATCATTCTTTTACCAAATTGGTCTTTAAAGTTTCAAAGTTACCAATTTGGTCCTTAAAGTATTGATTTGCTACTAATTTAGTCCCTAAAGTTTGGGATGTACCATTTTGGTCCTTAAAGTTTCACTAATATATCATTTTGGTCATTAAAGTTTTAAATATATATTAGATGGGTCCCAAAATTAAATATTTCATTCAAAATTATTCTTTTCATGTATCTTAAATTAATTTTTTAGCATTGCAAATAATGATAATGTATTATTAGAAAATTTATATAATGTACAAATAAATATATCTGTTCATGCTATCAAATACTTATTAAGTACATTTTAGCATTAATGGATATTGATAGGACCAATTTGGTATGGATAAAATATTTTGAGGACCAAAATAATATGTTAGTAAAACTTTAAGGACCAAAATGGTATATCTCAAACTTT
>JASGLE010000928.1:0-20602 GCA_030179965.1 Cyperus esculentus
AATGAATCGTGAATTTTTCATTGGAACTTATAGAATAGAATTGATTCTATTCTATAGTTCTTAATTACCATCTTAGAACTTAGGTAAGTACTTTATCAATATATGTAGTAAAAAAACATATTGAATTGAGCCTTTTCATGCTTACTATAACTAGTTATTTCAGTTTTTTACTGGCTGCTTTAACTATAACTTTAGTTCTATTTATTGGTTTAAGAAAGATACAACTTATTTGAAATGAATTGAATTAAAAATTCAGAAAAATCTTTCTTAAAGATTTCAGGTATTCTCTGGTTCTTTCCGCAACAATTGCCAATTATTTTTTTTATTTTTTTTTCATTGAGATTCATAGATAATTCAGATTAATATTTAAAGATAGATCTTAACCTTTTTTTCATCTACTAAAACCGAAATGATTGAAGTTTCTCTATTTGGAATTGTCTTAGGCCTAATTCCTATCACTTTGGCAGGATTATTCGTGACTGCATATTTACAATACAGACGTGGTGATCAGTTAGACCTTTGATTTAATCAAAAATTTTTTTTGTTTTACAGACTTTTTCTACCTTTCTATCGAAAGGTCAAATTTCAGTTTGAATTTCACTTTGTTTTTTTTTTAGAGGAAATCACGCTCTGTAGGATTTGAACCTACGACATCGGGTTTTGGAGACCCGCGTTCTACCGAACTGAACTAAGAGCGTTTGTAAAACAAAAAAGATCTTTTTCTATTTCTATCCTAAAACATTTCTTATACATAGAGTATCCGCAAATTAACGACCTTAATAAATCCCTGTTCATTTCCTATAGGAAAAGTAATAGGTAGGGATGACAGGATTTGAACCTGTGACATTTTGTACCCAAAACAAACGCGCTACCAAGCTGCGCTACACCCCTTTTCGAACTTGATGTACAGTGTCATTGTACAAAATCCTTGTCTTCTTTTCCATATATTATATATATGATCATTTTTTTCTCTATTGATATCAAAGTTTCTTGTCATTTCTTATATAAAATATAAAAAAAGAATAGTATACATCTGAAAAAAAAGAATAGTATACATCTGAAATTCAATCTAACCTATAAATGAAGAATTCATATTTGAGGAGTAATGCTCAGAAAAAGGGCTTCTTTCTTTTGTTTGTTAGGTGAGGCAGGAAATTCTTATCTATTGGTTCATTATACATACTATTTTAGATAGGATTTGTGTCTAAAAAAAGAAAACGAAGTTAAAAAATTCTTGAACTAAAGCATCTGACCATACATGTATTCCAATAGAATAAAGAAAGAGAATTTGCAATGCAAGATATAAAAACATATCTCTCTGTGGCACCTGTAATAAGTACTCTATGGTTTTTTTCTTTAGCAGGTCTATTAATAGAAATAAATCGTTTATTCCCAGATGCTTTATCATTTCCTTTTTTTTGATTTTAGTTATTAATTTTTCATATTTGAAAAAAATGAAGGAGAATAGAATTCTATGTGACGATTCTTTTTTAAAATCTTTAGGATAGATAAAAGGGATATGATATAAAGAAAAAGTTTCTAGAAGCTTATCCAAAATTCAGTGAATAGAAATCCAGAATCCAGTAAGTCCGCTCAAGATCGAACCGAATTTTGGAAAAAATGGAATTTATTAGTCTAGCGTAAGCTAGACGAAATCATAGTCGAAAAGAAGAGACTGAAATAAGTATGATGGTTTAAAATAAAACTTGATAGTTAGAAAGAAATTGTATTACTTCATTTTTATTCTATTTTTTTATTACTTAACTTAAAAAAATCAATTTTTAATTATATAGATAGATAATTTCGAAAAAATCTTTTGAAATGTAAAAAAAAACTAGTTAAGAATTCTTATTGATTTTTTTATTATTTTTCGATTCAAAAACCGAAAATAGGAAAGTTAAGTTAAACCAAAGAAATCAATCAAAAGATATAAAGGAGGTTCATGGCTAAAGGCAAAGATGTAAGAGTCAGAGTTTTTTTGGAATGTACTAGTTGTGTTCGAAGAAGTGTCAATAAAAAATCAATGGGTATTTCTAGATATATTACACAAAAGAATCGTTCCAATACACCCAATTTATTAGAATTGAGAAAATTTTGTCGCTATTGTAACAAACATACGACTCATAGAGAAAAAAAAAAATAGATCAAAGGAAACAAAGATCATGTTTGCAAGCAAGTAATAAAATAAATAAAGTAAGAACTTGCCATATTTCTTTCTATATATAATGGAAAAAATATCTATGAATCAAACTTAATCTCATTTTAGTTTAGAGAGATTATATCATGTGTCTAGATATTCCATTTATATAAATGAAGTAATCAAATGATATGTGAATCAAAACCTATTTTGGTTGGATCTTAAATGAATCAAGAATTCGAATTTTAAAAATAAGGAATAAACCATGAATAGATTTAAACAACGTCTTCGTATTGGTAAACCCAAGCAACCTGTTCGTATTCATAAACCCAAGCAACCTCTTGGTAAATTCAATAACCCTTTTCATAAATTCAAACAACATTTTCCTAAATCTCGTTTACGGAAAATGTATCAATATATTCCTCTTCGTCAATACCTTTCTGTTCGTCGTGAATTTGAATTTCGTCGTAGTAAAAATTCTAGATATTCTTCTAAATACCGTATTCGTCTTCGTAAACAATTTTTCCGTAATAAACGTTTTTTGATTCCATCAAGGAATCAAATTCATTATAAGAATTTAAGTTTAATTAGTCGATTTATTGGTTTCCAAGGAAAAATAATACCTAGACGAGTTACTAAAATAACCTTGAGACAACAACGATTAATGACTACTGCTATAAAAAAAGCTCGTATTTTATGTTTACTACCTTTTCTTGAAAATGAGAGACATTTTAGGAGACGCTGGCGCCAGATCTTAAAACGTCGTCGTGAAAATGAGAATAAAAAGAAAAAAAAAAATAAAAAAAGATTCAGAAAAACTCCTCCTAAAACTGAATTAGGAGTTCCTAAAACTGAATCAAGATTTTCAGGTCTTGGTCCTTATCCTAAAACCAAATGAGGAATTCCTCGTTCTAAAACTGGATCCGGAACTCCAGGTACTAAAATTGAATCGAAAACTCCAGGTCCTAAAACCGAACCAGGAATTCCAGGTCCTAAAACTGAATCTGGAACTCCTGGTCCTAAAAGCGAACCAGGAACTACTCATCAAAAAAATAAAGAACTACTCGTTATAAAACGAGAAATCCATAAGCCTACTTCCCAATTGACTCAAAACTCCAAATTGGAACTCAAGCTAAAATAGTGAATATTTTGTTTGAAAACACTTAGAAATCAGATTGGATTCTTGTGTTATAAAAAAAGGAAAAAACAATCTTGAAAGATTTTCGTAATTGTTACTATTAATCTTTATCTAAATTTTTTTTCTTCTATACCTTCCTGGAGTTCATTCTCCGGGAAATCCTGTTTTAATGATTACTAAAAGATTATTTTAGTATCTATTCATAAACCTTATTAGGTTTAATGATTTTATCAGAAATCTTATAAAGACCAATCTTATTTGATATAGCTATTTGTGAAAGTATCTTACGATTTAGAAAAAATTGTTTCTTATACAGATTGTGGATAAACTTACAATAACTATCAAATATTTGGTTTTCACGAGTTACTGCATTTATTCTAGTGATCCATAAACGACGAAAATACCTCTTTTTCCTGCCTCTGTCTCGATAAGAGTAATATAAACTTCTCATTTTCTGTTGAATAATCATTCGAGTATGTCTTGAATGAGCTCCTCTAAAACCTGATACAAGGGAACGGTTTTTTTTTCGACGTCTTCGAGCTATATATCCGCGTCTCACTCTGCTCATTGAAATAAATTCAATCTTATTGAATAAAATAACTAACGGATTAGATTTCTTTCAGTTATTCTTTTTTCCGACTAGGGTCAATCAATAACAAAACGAACTACTCCAATATATCAAATATCGATTCCAATGGCTTTTGCTACTATAACCTTCCCAACCACGATTCTTGCTCTTCTTCCCATTCTTCAATTTCTATATTCAAAAAAAAATAGTGGGTTCCATCGTTTCTATGGTTACCTCTCAAACGGTGAGGTCCTCTCTATACACCGGAGCTTCTTTTTTCATTTAATCAAACGATTTTATGAACTTGTATAGTTCATATTCTTTGGCTCTACCTATTCATTAGAAAGTAATAGCCCTTTTCACACTAGGAGTTATCCATACAGTGACGGCATTTAATTAGAAAAGTTGGCTAGGTAGCTGACCCTATGAGTCCGTTCTTTCAAAAAGGAGCATGCTTCCTATAATGCTCTTTCCTCCGCTTAATGGATAACCTTTTGCTACCAATGGAGAATTGATTCTTATTTCAAATCGAGAATGATTGGATTTTTACCAATGAAAACCATAAATTTGAGATTCTATAGAATTAATAGGTATATTATATACCTTTTTGTTACTATCCTATTTATCAGTATTGGTCGTTGATACTAGAAAAATTCTCTTATTTGTTCGAACTCATGATCTGAACGAGTCGCACATACACCCTAGTACATGTTCCTCGACGCTGAGGACATCCTTTAAGAGCGGGAGATTTCTTAACATTTTTTTTTTGCTGTCTTCTGTTTCTAAGAAGTTGTTTAATAGTTGGCATATTCTATGTATATCTATAATATAGAATAAAATGGTTTGGCTTAGATTGATCTTAACCAAATATTATTTTTATCAATTATTTCTATTTAATTCAATACTCAAAAGAAATAATTGAGAAAAAGAACTCAGATCATTAAGGATTTTCTTTTTTGATTTGCTATGCGATCGACAGATAATCTTGAGTTTCGGTTGCGGACATAAAAGTATCTCTTTCCAGATCATTCTGTATAATATTTACTGTATAATATTTACAGATTGACCAGTTTTTTGTGCATAAATTTTCGCAATTGTGTTACAAAGTTCAAACATTTCTTCTGCTTCCATTAGGATTTTCTCTGCAGTTCCACAAAAATAACCAGTAGAAGGTTGGTGAATGAAAACCCTAGCGTGAGGGAATGCTACCCGTTTAGGAATTGCTCCTCCAACCAGAATCAAAGATGCCGCTGATGCAACTAATCCTAGATTCATTGTACACACGTCAGAACCTGAAACTTGCATAGTATCATAAAGGGCCATTGCTGATAGTGCCCTTCCTTCCACCGTGAGAATTTCTAAATATTATTTTCATCTTCGAGATCCATTAATAGAATAGTATGAGAGCAATAAGCTCATTCACAAAAGGGAATTCTATATTTCTGCATAGAAAAAGAAAAGGATTCTTTTTTCCTGAAATAGTTCAACGAAAACTGTCTTCTCAGAACGAATTACAGGCACTTTTGGTGTTCCGATCGGCATAAATCTTCAAACCTTTCAGTTATTCTTTTTTCCGACTAGGGTCAATCAATAATAAAGCAAATTATCCAATATATTAAATATCGATTCCAATGGCTTTTGCTACTATACTATAATATTCCCAAGCACGATTCTTGCTCTTCTTCCCATTCTTCAATTTCTCTATTTCTTATTTTTTTTATCATATTTAATGAAATCAGAGAACTTTCTTTTGATAATCATGTTCAACAGAGTGAACATCTTTATTGTATCAAAATTCTCATTCTGTATAAGAATCTCTAAAATCCATGGAAAAGAACAAAGAAAAAGGATAATTTTAATGTGGATTTCCATTAGAATTTCCATAAGAATCTCTTGGATTTGCAAAATAATTCAAAAAATTATTTTTTGAATTGTTGCTAGATAATTGATTAATTTTTTCAAAGTAATTTTCTCTCCCATTTTCTTTTCTTTTTTTTTTTTGAAAGCGAGGTGCCTTTAATAATTGTTCCGATGGAACCTTCTACCGGTAATTCACCATGGATACATGACAAAAAAACAATTTTTTGAAATACTTATTTGATTGACTCTGATTCGAATTTTATATTCATTTCATACTCATTATTTTACTTTTTCATATTCATATATTTTTTAATAAAGAATATATTCTTGAATAAAGAAAGGTGAAAATCCACGATTTCTTGTCTTCATTCCTTTTTCTTTTATTTGATACATGGAATAGTTTTTTGATAGAGTAATCCAGAATGGATTCAAAAAAACTGTAACCAAGGAATTGATCATTGGAATGATCAAAAAGTATCCATTTATTCTCCAATAATGCAATCTTCCCGTTGCGTATTGGTACTTATCGGGTATAGAATAGATCTGCTTCTCTTTGTTCTTACGAACAGAGTTGTTTACTTATTTTTCTTTTGAATAAGATGAAATAAAAATAAACCACAGAATCCACTGAAAAAAAGTTTAGGTACACAGTATTAGGTACAAAGTATATAGTCTTCTTAGTTTAATGCGATAAAATCAAGTTTCTATTTCTCTTTGATAAAGGGGTATTTCCATGGGTTTACCTTGGTATCGTGTTCATACTGTCGTATTGAATGATCCCGGTCGATTGCTTTCTGTTCATATAATGCACACAGCTCTAGTTGCTGGTTGGGCTGGTTCAATGGCTTTATACGAATTAGCGGTTTTTGATCCCTCTGATCCTGTTCTTGATCCAATGTGGAGACAGGGTATGTTCGTTATACCTTTCATGACTCGTTTAGGAATAACCAATTCGTGGGGCGGTTGGAATATTTCAGGAGGAACTGTAACGAATCCAGGTATTTGGAGTTATGAAGGTGTTGCAGCGGCACATATAGTATTTTCTGGTTTGTGCTTCTTGGCAGCTATCTGGCATTGGGTATATTGGGACTTAGAAGTATTTTGTGATGAACGTACAGGAAAACCTTCCTTGGATTTGCCCAAGATTTTTGGAATTCATTTATTTCTTTCAGGTCTAGCTTGTTTTGGTTTTGGCGCATTCCATGTAACAGGTTTGTATGGTCCTGGAATATGGGTGTCCGATCCTTATGGACTAACTGGAAAAGTACAAGCTGTCAATCCAGCTTGGGGTGTGGAAGGTTTTGATCCTTTTGTTCCAGGAGGAATAGCCTCTCATCATATTGCTGCGGGTACATTAGGTATATTAGCAGGCTTATTCCATCTGAGTGTTCGTCCGCCTCAACGTCTATACAAAGGATTACGTATGGGGAATATTGAAACTGTACTTTCCAGTAGTATTGCGGCTGTCTTTTTTGCAGCTTTTGTTGTTGCAGGAACTATGTGGTATGGTTCAGCAACTACCCCAATTGAATTATTTGGTCCTACTCGTTATCAATGGGATCAGGGATACTTTCAACAAGAAATATCTCGAAGAGTTAGCGCCGGGCTAAGCGAAAATCTAAGTTTATCAGAAGCTTGGTCTAAAATTCCTGAGAAATTAGCTTTTTATGATTACATTGGTAATAATCCGGCAAAAGGGGGATTATTTAGAGCAGGTTCAATGGATAACGGAGATGGAATAGCGGTTGGATGGTTAGGACACCCCGTTTTTAGAGATAAAGAAGGTCGGGAACTTTTTGTACGTCGTATGCCTACCTTTTTTGAAACATTTCCGGTAGTTTTGGTAGATGAAGACGGGATTGTTAGAGCCGATGTTCCTTTTAGAAGGGCAGAATCTAAATATAGTGTTGAACAAGTAGGTGTAACTGTTGAGTTCTATGGTGGTGAACTTAATGGATTAAGTTATTCAGATCCTGCTACTGTTAAAAAATATGCTCGACGCGCCCAATTAGGTGAGATTTTTGAATTAGATCGAGCTACTTTGAAATCTGACGGTGTTTTTCGTAGTAGTCCAAGGGGCTGGTTTACTTTTGGACATGCCACATTCGCCTTGCTTTTCTTTTTCGGACACATTTGGCATGGCGCTAGAACCTTGTTCAGAGATGTTTTTGCTGGTATTGATCCAGATTTGGATGCTCAAGTGGAATTTGGAACATTCCAAAAACTTGGAGATCCAACTACAAAGAGACAAACTGTCTGATACAGCATTATTGTGGTATATTTCTTTCCTCTTTTTTTTTATGGGATACAAACAAGAAAAAGGAATCTTTATTTGAATCATCATCTTTTCTTTGATTCTTTTTCTTTATTTTATTAAATGATCTCAAATGAATAGGTGTGGAAGCTATAATTGTAAATCACAATCGAATCTATGGAAGCATTGGTTTATACATTCCTTTTAGTCTCGACTTTAGGGATAATCTTTTTCGCTATCTTTTTTCGAGAACCACCTAAGGTTCCAACTAAAATAAAAAAATGAAATAAATCTTGAAACAATTTAATTGAAGTAATGAGTCTACCAATAAGGGAAACTCATTACTTCAATTACTTCAACTAATCCCCATGTTCTTCGAATGGATCTCTTAGTTGTTGAGAGGGTTGCCCAAAAGCGGTATATAAGGCGTACCCAGTAAAGCTTACAAGTAAACCAGATATAAAGATCGCGACTAGAGTTCCTGTTTCCATTTTTTAATAATTTCCAGAATGGATCTACTATAAAGATCATTTATTTAGAAATACAACAGAATAGTATACAAAGTCAACAGGTCTTAACCAATTATTTTTTAATAAAATAGAATTTATGGCTACGCAAACTTTTGAAGATAGTTCTAGATCTGGACCAAAACGAACTACTGTAGGGAATTTATTGAAACCCTTGAATTCAGAATATGGTAAAGTAGCTCCAGGTTGGGGTACTACACCACTTATGGGAGTTGCAATGGCTCTATTTGCTGTATTCTTATGTATTATTTTGGAAATTTATAACTCTTCTGTTTTATTGGATGGGATTCCTAGGAATTAGGTATGATATGAGATTTTGCCAGATACTACTAATCTGAAAATTTTGATTTCTAAATAAAAGATTTTGGTAGTTCGATCGTGGACTTTTTTTGTTTCGGTATTTTTGGAAAATGAGTGTGTGACTTGTTATAATTGATCCTATGGATCATATATAGAAAAGGTCTGTTATCTCTAACAAGATAATTAATTCTACCTCGTCAGACATTTATTCTAATATCTGGAGCACGAAAAAAGACCAATAAAAGAAAAAATTGAACTATGATTCATACCTATTATTAAGTCAGACCTCGTAACCGCACTAAAAAAAAAATGGAAATATATTAACTAGAAATGATATTTTCTAAATCAAATGAATGAAACTTCTTCAGATTTTGACCGAAAGAAAACTCTTTCTATAGATTTTGTTGAGTCAAGTCATTGCATCTATTTTTCAAAAAGTGATCAATCAAAGGATTCTTACTCAGAGAACCTTTTAGTTTAGCTTGAGAATAAATCATCGTGGTTCTAATATGAATCTGAGGTTTTAGGTGATTCATAGGGTCTCAACAAGAGAATTCCTATCAATTTGTAAAAAAGAAGAAGTCTGATTTATTTTATGCACAGAAAATAAAAAATTCAATAAAAAATAATAATTCAAAATAGGAAGGAGAAGATTCAAGAGGCCTGTAATGATCAAAATAAAAAATAAATAAATGAGCCAACTTGATATTTTTTTTCTAATCACAAAGATTTAATTACAGATTTTCTTATCTTATATGTTGGTTCAAATCTATCAAATGATTAAGAAGTTTTAACCTTTTGATAAAATATCTGTTGAAATCAGTATTTTTGTGTTTCAGCTTGAGCCGTATGAAATGAAATTTTCATATACGGTTCTCAGAGGGGGAGTCATTTACCCGGGCTACCTATCTCAATAAAGTATATGATTGGTTTGAGGAACGTCTCGAGATTCAGGCGATTGCAGATGATATAACCAGTAAATATGTTCCTCCTCATGTCAATATATTTTATTGTTTAGGGGGGATCACACTTACATGTTTTCTAGTACAAGTAGCTACAGGTTTTGCTATGACTTTTTACTACCGTCCTACTGTTACAGAAGCTTTCTCTTCTGTTCAATATATAATGACTGAGGCCAACTTTGGTTGGTTAATCCGATCGGTTCATCGATGGTCAGCAAGTATGATGGTTCTAATGATGATTCTACACGTATTTCGTGTGTATCTAACTGGTGGATTTAAAAAACCCCGCGAATTAACTTGGGTTACAGGTGTGGTTTTGGCTGTATTAACGGCATCTTTTGGTGTAACTGGTTATTCCTTACCTTGGGACCAAATTGGTTATTGGGCAGTCAAAATTGTTACTGGTGTACCTGAAGCCATTCCACTAATAGGATCACCTTTAGTGGAGTTATTACGTGGAAGTGCTAGTGTGGGCCAATCCACTTTGACTCGTTTTTATAGTTTACATACTTTTGTATTGCCTCTTCTTACTGCTGTATTTATGTTGATGCACTTTCTAATGATACGTAAGCAAGGTATTTCGGGTCCTTTATAGTTTATAGATAAAACGTAAAATAGATATTTAAAATTGATTATATATCATATTGGGTAGGACAAAACTATTTCATTGCTATAAATATGTGTTTTTTTTAACACACATGTTTTTTGGATACTTCTCTTCAACGAAACACTCTTTTATTCTATATTTGATACCACTAGTTGAAGTGAATCTTGCAAAGAAAGAATGGATTATGGGAGTGTGTGACTTGAACTATTGATTTGGCCATGCGGATACATGATTTTATCCGCCACATTGTAAATCACGACCAAATGTGTCTCTGGATCCAGCTAAGACCCGCGTAAGTCCTTTACGTAGTACAGGATAGGCCGGTTCGCTTAAAGAGAATATTCTCTATGATCATACCTGAATGATGTCATCTATAAACAGGCTTTGTAAGATCCGTAGAATAGAATGAAATGATGTGGTATGATTGAGTTTTATGTCTATTCCATTTAATGAATTTCATCTTCTATACTTAATTGTTTTAGTATAAAAATGCATTCATTTCCTTTGCATTGATTCCTATCTATGATACTATCGGAGTGAAAAAAGGGATCTAAGGAAGAATATAGGTTAGATTTTTTTTAGTAACAAGTAAATACTATGGATATGGAAAAAATCAAGATATTTTTTCGATAAAAACCAATCAGAAGACATTAGACAATCCAAAAAGCGCTTGATCATGATCAATTTTGTAAGCTTACTTGGATAATGGGCATTTATTTAGAAAAAAAAGAATTCAATTTTGTTGCAATCCCTTGTTGGAATTGCAACTTCGTAAAATAAAATTGGATGAACTCTTATCATGGAGTCTTATATACATATATATCATATATATTTACATTAATATAAATTTCTATATTAATTAAACATTTGATATTGGTTTTTAATTAGACATTTGATATTGGTTTGATTCTTTTTATTTTTGCTCGAGCCGGATGATAAAAAATTATCATGTCCGGTTCCTTCGGGGGATGGATCTATACACAAGAATTCACCTATCCCAATAACAAAAAAACCTGACTTAAGTGATCCTGTGTTAAGAGCAAAATTAGCTAAAGGGATGGGACATAATTATTATGGGGAACCTGCGTGGCCCAACGATCTTTTATATATTTTTCCAGTAGTAATTCTAGGTACTATTGCATGTAACGTAGGTTTAGCGGTTTTAGAACCATCAATAATTGGTGAACCGGCGGACCCTTTTGCAACTCCTTTGGAAATATTACCTGAATGGTACTTTTCTTCCCGTGTTTCAAATACTTCGTACAGTACCCAATAAGTTATTGGGCGTTCTTTTAATGGTTTCAGTACCAGTGGGATTACTGACAGTACCTTTTTTGGAAAATGTCAATAAATTCCAAAATCCATTTCGTCGTCCAGTAGCTACAACAGTTTTTTTAATTGGTACCATAGTAGCTCTTTGGTTAGGTATTGGAGCTACACTGCCTATTGATAAGTCCTTAACTCTAGGTCTTTTTTAAATCAATTCAATTTTTATAAAATTTCTAATTTCTAAGTCTGCTCTAATCTTGTTTTAAACTGAGAAAAAAAGTTGTTATTTTTAATCCATCAAAAGCCCTCCTCTTTTTTTTTCTAATGTTTCTTTACATTACATGTTTCTTTACATTACAAAAAGAAAAGGAGGGCTTTCATCTTTAACACAAAGCTTAGTTTTTTTCTGGAATGTATCATAATAAAAATAATGTATTTCAGGAATAATTACTTTGATACTTTGAAGTAACTATTCCTGACATATATACATCAAAATAACTTACTTATCCTCATGTCGATATGGTAACTCATTATCCTTATATAACTTATTTTTTATAAATAAATAAGTTATAAAGTTTATATATCTTAGAATAAACTTCTATTTGTATTTTAAAAAAGACTTCTTTTTTTATCTATCCCTAAGTCGTATAAAAGGGATAGGAAAATCTTGCTGATTTATCTACCCTTTTCATTTTATCTATCCCTACCATATTTATAGAAAAATCTTGTTGCTTTATCTATTCTTTTACTTTCTTTTATACATTCCACAATTTTTTTCTGTAAATCCTAAAGCGGAAATAGGAACAGTTGGCAGTTTTTTGCCCTCTAATTTTTTTGCTCTTTCTTCTATCTTAAGTCTAAATTTACTAATCTTAAGTCTAAATTTATTAATAAATATATTAATAATGGCAAAAAAATTAATCAGCTCAGATATTTAAGAATACATTTTTCTTTCATAATCATAATAGTCTTTTTTTTTTCTGTTATACCCATATTATCTATTATAGATACATTTTTCAAATCTATCTTGTCTAAACTAAAAGGTCTCTTGTTGTATTGATGTTAGCTTTTTTGAGATTTTTCAAGGTATTTAATGAAAATGTTAATCGGTCAATCAAAAAATTTTCAACAGAAAAGCAAGAATATACTAAGCTAAGGATTTTCTTTTTGAGTTTCTTGATAAAAATTTTGACCAGTATTCTTCACACTTGTCTAGGGGTAGCAAAAATCGTAGTCTAATTCTTTTGCTTTTTCTATTATGCAATATTTCAATCCCTTTTTGAGAATTTTTTTTTTATAGTCCCAATAAAAAATCCATAAATAATTAGGCTCAAAATCCTTCTCTTCTTCCTTTACTTCATGAACTTCGTCTTCCCTCGTCGTCTAGTTTTATGTTCTCTTCTTCTGAAAAAATATCGTCGTCATTTTCTAGAAATAGAAAAGAATGAAGAAAACCAATCAATTTTAGAGAAGCTTGACGAAGTGCTTCTCTAGGAGTCAAACTCCCATTCGTCCATATTTCTAAAAAAAGTATCTCTTTTTCATTTTCTCCATCTTTAGAAATATGAATATTATAATTTACATTTCTAACAGGCATAAATAAAGCATCTATACTATAACTATAACCCAAATCACTAAAACGTGTGTCATTAACACGAAAACCTCGATCTCTTTCGATTACTAAATCAATTGAGAAATCTATTGGTTTTGTTATAGTTGCAATATATTGGCTTTTATTAATTACTTGCACAGAAGACGGTAGCTTAATATGTCCTGCAGTTACACGCATAGGACCACTGACACAAATAGATGCAAAAATAGATTCATGGATACAACTCTTTAATACAATTTGTTTTAAATTTAAGATTATTTCATGTATTGATTCTTCGACATCTTCTATATGACTATACTCATGAGATACTTTCTCCAACTTTTTGTTATTAATTTGAATATATCTAATATATGTAATAGCAGTTCCTTGGATTTCACTAAGCAATGTTCTTCGCAAGGCAGTACCTAAAGTATCAGCCTGACCTTTTTGAAAGGGGGATAGAATGAAACGACCATAATGTAAACATGGATTTTCGATTCTCGACTCAATACATTTCCACTTCATTTTGAAAGTGTTTTTCTTTTTTATTTTGCTCATACATATATAAATAATATAATTGTTTGATCTAGATCGATCTAAACCTTATGTTTTTCACTATATCTTTAACAATATGTTAAACTCGCGATAGAATCTTACGGAGACATTGAACTTAATATAAATAAATGAAATCCAATACGATGGCTTGGATCCTTATAAGATAATATGAAATCGAATCGATCTATATGCATAATAATCTATATGCATAATATAATATGGTTACTTAAGAATAAATAAGATTTATTTTTCAAATTCCATAGAATAACTATAATATAACTATGATAAAATAAAAAGTCTGCAACAGAGTTTCTAAAAAAACTTGTTGTTGAGTCAATTTCCTTAGTTTTATTAACTCAAGACTCTTCTTTCTAATCTTTCTAATAAGAGTCTTTATTTTTAATAATATCTCAATGTTTTTTGTTTTTTATCATAAAAAAAATAAATAAAATAATAGTGAAAAAATACAAAATAGTAAGTAATAAAATATGTTTTTTCATAAAATGAAATTTTATGAAAAAACATATTTTATGAAATAACATAATTTTATTAAAACTTAATCGAAACAAAGTTCTTTTTATAATTTTCAAAAGAGTGGAGAAATTGATCACGTCAAAATTTTTGCTACTATTTTGAATAATAGCATCAAAAATAAAATCAAATCTCGACAAAAATTCGAAAAGTCTACAGTAAATTTCACTAATTATTTCTTGAATTTGGAAAATTAAGAATATTAACCGATAGGTTAATCATTTTTTTTGCTTTCCCAATATACAAAATGTTTACCATATCTGTTTTCTCCCAGTTATTCTTTTCTTCGACTAGGGTCAATCAATAACAAAGCGAACTATTCCAATATATCAAATATCGATTCCTATGGCTTTTGCTACTATAACCTTCTCAACCACGATTCTTGCTTTTCTTCCCGTTCTTCAATAAAGAATTCTATATTCAATTCAAAAAAAATAAAATAGCGGATTCCATCATTTCTATGGTTACCTCTCAAACGATAACGTCGTCTCTATACACCAGAGTTTCTTTTTTCAATTAATTAATTTAATTAAAATTTAATTAAAAGATTTTTTTTAAACACGTCTTCTTTTAGGAGGTCGGCATCCATTATGTGGCATAGGTGTTACATCACGTATGAAATTTAATTTTACACCACTCTGAAGAACGGTTCTTAATGCTGCAGCTCTCCCGGGACCGGCACCGTTTATCAAAATTGCTGCTCGTTCCATACCCTCTTTTACTAACATATAAATAGCATTTCTTGTTGCGGTTTGGGCAGCATAGGGTGTTGCTTTTTTTGGACCTTTGAATCGAGAAGTACCAGCGGAATCCCAAGAAACTACTTGACCTCCCAAATCTGTAACAGTTATCATGGTATTGTTAGAACTTGCTTGAATATGAATAAGTCCTTTTTGTATCTTACGTCGTATAGGTCTAAGTAAACGAAAACGTTTAGAAAAAAGACGCCGATTCATGCGTGGAGCAGTAATTCTTCGTTTAGGTTTTTTCATATTTTATTATCTTTTAGAAATATTTATAAATATAAGTAAGTTAAAAATCTAAAATAAGAAAAGATAAGTAGATATCCATTCATTTCATATAAAATAAAAAGAGATCATTTTTTTTGAAGTTGAGATTCAAAAAAAAAATATTTGAATCCCAACCCAACTTCATTCAAATTCTAAAAAAACTAGCAATTGACATAGTTAGCATAGCAATTATAACAAAAAATCTAAAAAGAAATAAAAAAAAAAAAGAAAGTGATTGGATTTTTTTAGTGCAGCATCAATACAAGAAGAAATAAGAATTTTAGAAATTTCTTTATTTCTTTACTAGAATCGAAAAGTCGTTCCTAACAAAAAATTTTTAAAATTTTTGAGAATTTTCCTCTTGAATTCTAGATATTGTTCTTCTATGATGTATGATGCTCCTACCTAATTTTGCCTCTGATTGATAATCTATTCATTTACAAAGTACACTGATTTTGTTATCAGTGTAAACTCTTTGAATTCTTATTGTATCGTCATTCTCACATATTCTATAGTAATTCCGCAAGTGAAAAAGACTGAATGGGCATAAAATATCCAAAATACTTGAATAGAAAAGACTAGAATATTCTTTATTTGCTCCTCTCGTCTAGTTTATCAATTTTTTTCTATTCAAAATTCAAACTCTCCAGTTCCTTTTCTTTCGCATTGCTTTTAAAATTAAACTTGGGTGGAACTTAAATAATTCACTAAGAACACCTTTTAAAAGATTACGCGGTACAATTGAATCCAATGAGCCTTTTTCAAATAAATATTCAGCTTCCTGTATACCCGGGGGTACTTCGATTTTCATTACTTGTTCAATTACTCTTTTACCCGCAAATGCAATGTATGCTTCTGGTTCGCCAATAATTATATCACCAAGCATTCCAAAACTGGCTGTGACACCACCTGTTGTAGGCGATGTTAAAAGTGACACTAAAAATATGTCATTAAAGAATGGATAATTCAATAAAATTGAAGATATTTTAGCCATCTGCATTAAGCTGAAACTTCCTTCTTGCATACGAGCTCCTCCAGAAGCACAAGAAATGATGATAGGTAAACCTAAAACTCTAGCACTCTCAATTAGACGAGTTATTTTTTCACCCACTACCGACCCCATACTTCCTCCGATAAACTGAAAATCCATAACCGCAAGTGCTACAGGGATACCGTCGAGTTTACCTATTCCTGTTTGAATAGCGTCAGTCAAACCCGTTTTTCTTTGAGAAAAATGGACCTTATCTATGTAAGGTATATCTTTTTCTGATTTTTGTAATTTTTCTGATTTTTTTGATTTTGTTGATTTTTCTGAATTTTGATTAGCATTTTCATCATCAGCAGAAGCAAGGTTTTTTTCTTTTTCTTCTAGTTTTTTTTTTGCTTCTATTTTTTCTTTTGCTTCTAGTTCTTCTTTTGCTTGTATTTCTTTTCTTGCTTCTATGTCTTTTTTTACTTCTTTTTCTTCTAGAAAAAATAGTTGCACTAATTCCTTTAAATTAGGTTTTTTCTTTATAATAGATTTTTCTGCAGTGAATTCGTCTGTATTTGTAGACATTTGCTCTGCAGAAACTTGTTCTGCAGTGGATTCTTCTGCGCTAGTTTGCTCTACAGTGGATTCCTCTGGATCTAGACCCTCTGAATCGAGTTCCTCTTCATCTGAAGGAAGAATTTTGAGAAGGTCTTGAAGTTCTTTCTCCTCGTCAAATCCATCATACTCATCATCATTTATGGGTATTTTCAATACCCTTGATATAACTTCGTTAAAAGGAATAAGGTACCAATTTGATTGAATTTCACGAGAAATTTGATTTTGATAAAATATACATAGGTACATTTTCCATATTTCACGAAAGTCAAAATAGTCAAATTCTTTATCCTGTAACTTGTCATCCGTGTCTAAGAAAAATGAAAGTTGGCTTTTTTTACATTGTTCAAAATATTTTTTCAAATCTTCTATATGAAGACTTTTTCTAAGAATATCATAGGGATCAATAGAAACCATATTCTCATCCGTAGGATCCCAAGTACCAGAATCAATCAAAGATTCGATTCGATCTAAACTACCCATTGGTAAATGAAATGCACAATGTTGACAAATATATTTATTTTTTTGCGCATATTCTTTGTAAATGGATTTCTCACAATTTTTACAAAAAGTCCATAAATGACCGTATGGTGCAAATACATCCTCTGTATTTTGGTGTTTTAGTAAAGAGCGATTCTTTTTATATTTATTGAAGGATACTTTTTCCTGTGAACTTGCATTATTGTCACTTGACAAGTTTTCTGAATTGATATTATCAAAAGTGATTTCTTTATTTTTAGTTATTTTATCAGTCAAAGGGTTGGTATCATAGGAACCCGGACTTTTAGCAAATTTCTTTTTTATTTTTTTACAATACAAGTTTATTTCGTAGCTACTATAAAGCCAAGTAGTATTAGGGAACCCAAGAGTAGTTTGAGGAATAGTCTTAGGAATAAAAGGATTCAATTTCAATCTTAAAACTAGAAATCCGTTAACTAAAATAGGATGGAAGAAGTTTCTCAAATTATTTGGATCATTTTCAAACATATCCATAATTGATTCTACAATTTCTGATTTACATTCATAAAGAATATCTGGAATATAGTTCCCAATTTCGATATTGATATCGTATTCATATGAAAATGAATAAAAATGACGAATTAAAAAATCATAATTATATTTCAAAAGATTTGTACGTTTTATTACGGAAGAAAAAAAACTGTGTTTATTTAAGATTTTGTCGACAGCTTCCTTTTTTTTATCTAGCGATCGAAAGTCTTTATGAAACTTTTTTATAATTTTTTTTAAAACTTTTTTGTTTTGCTCAGTTTCAGTGTCACTACCATACTTCAAACAATACTTCAAAAAAATTCCTGTAGAGTCATAATCGTAACTGGAACTAAAAACTCTTTCTATTAAAGTGTTCCTCCCTGGGGGTAAGGGCTTTTTAAAGGGAAAGGTGGAATATGATTGAATAATATATTTTTGGAATGTTTGAAAAATCATAAAATCTCCTTATTATTTACTAAAATATGAATATATTAATTTTATATATGAATATATTAATTTTTCTTTTTTTTTTTTTTGCGAAGATGAAAGAAAAGTGAATCGAATATCCTAGGATTAAGAGAAAAAAAAAAGAAAATATTATTTTATTTTCAAGATTTGAAATAGTATGGTTTGCATTGTTCTAATATGAAATCGAATCGATCTATAACCAAAATATGGTTATTTAAGAATAAATAAGATTTTTCAAATTCCGTAGCATAACTATGATGAAATCAAAAGTCTGCAATAGAATTTCCAAAAAAACTTGTTGTTGAGTCAATTAGTTTTGAACCCTTGAATCATAGTCAACTAAGTTGAGTTAGATCATGACGTGTACCAAGGGCCATAACTCAAAGATGATAATGATATATATGGTTTTCGAAAAAAGAAAGAAAAAAATTAAAAGATTGGATACCCTCTTTCTTTACAAAAACGATACAAATGGTATATTGTATCCATTTCTTTCTAAATAGAGGGTCCATAAAATCTAGGTCAAAGAAATCCATTCATAAAAATAGGTACAATTGGGAAGCGATATTGAAAAATCTTTTAGATAAAAATAGAAAATAGAAATGATATTGTTATCCTTACCAACTTGATTTTGTTGCACCCGGTAACAAACATGCATGAACCATTTCTCGAAGTATGTGCCCGGATAGTCCAAAATCACGATAGTGAGCTCTAGGTCTTCCAGTAAAAAGACAACGTCTATGAAGACGTATAGGTGCACTGTTACGTGGTAGAGATTGCAATTTTCTCTGAATTTCTATTTTTTGTTTTTGACTAAGGGATGAGTCTTTGCTTTTCTTTTTTAGGGATTGACGAATCAAACGATATTTTTCTTCCAATTTCTTTCGCTTGTGTTCCCTCTGAATTAAACTTTTTTTTGCCATAAAATGAAATTACCTATTGTTATAAACGATACAGTTCAAATCCTGGATATAAAAATATAAGAAGGCAGAATTCTACCTCTCCAAAAAATAAAATTGTTAGAGTATATCAAAAGACAATAAATAACTATATTAAATTAACCAAATTTTCCTGATGTTGAGGCTATCAAGAAAGCTGCATAAGTAAATATATAACCTACGGAAAAGTGGGCTAATCCGACCAATCTTGCTTGCACGATGGAAAGAGCAACCGGTTTATCTCTCCAGCGAATCAAATTAGCCAAAGGTGTCCGTTCATGAGCCCATGCTAAAGTTTCAATCAATTCCTGCCAATATCCACGCCAAGAAATTAAGAACATAAACCCTGTAGCCCAAACAAGATGTCCAAATAAGAACATCCATGCCCATACCGATAAACTATTCATACCAAAAGGATTATATCCATTGATAAGTTGTGAAGAGTTTAACCATAGATAATCTCTTAACCATCCCATCAAATAGGTGGAGGACTCATTAAATTGTGAAACATTACCCTGCCATAAAGTGATATGTTTCCAATGCCAATAAAAAGTAACCCATCCAATGGTATTTAACATCCAGAAAACTGCCAAATAAAAAGCGTCCCAAGCAGAAATATCACAAGTACCGCCACGTCCTGGTCCGTCGCAAGGAAAACTATAACCAAAATCTTTTTTATCCGGCATTAATTTAGAACCACGTGCGTCTAAAGCACCCTTTACTAAAATCAATGTAGTTGTATGCAAACCTAGAGCAATAGCATGATGAACCAAGAAATCTCCAGGGCCTATTGTTAAGAAAAGAGAATTTCTATTTTCATTAACAGCATTCAACCATCCGGGTAACCATAGGTTTCGACCTGCATTAAAGGCTGGGCCGCTTGTTGAAGATAAGAGTACATCAAATCCGTAAGAAGTCTTACCATGAGCAGATTGTATCCATTGAGCAAATATCGGTTCGATTAAAATTTGTTTTTCCGGAGTACCAAAAGCAAGCATGACATCGTTATGAACATAAAGGCCTAAGGTATGGAACCCCAGAAAAAGGCTTGCCCAGCTTAAATGTGATATGATCGCTTCTTTATGGTCCAACATTCTTGCCAATACATTATTCTCATTCTGAGCTGGATTGTAATCTCTAATAAAAAATATAGCTCCATGAGCAAAGGCTCCTGTCATGATGAACCCTGCAATATATTGGTGATGAGTATATAAGGCAGCTTGAGTGGTAAAGTCTTGTGCAATGAATGCATAAGCAGGTAAAGAGTACATATGTTGAGCTACTAAGGAGGTAATAACCCCTAAAGAAG
>JASGLE010000929.1:0-20580 GCA_030179965.1 Cyperus esculentus
CTGCTTTTAACTGTATGCCTTAAATTAATCTAAAAGTGTAACCTACTTTTAACTGTATGCCTTAAAAATTTAATTAATCTAAAAGTGTGCAGTATCCCCATTAACAACCCAATTTTGTTATGATAATCTTGTTCTGCATCCATTTGTGCAGGAAAAACCTCCAATGAACCAAATAAAATAAGGTGTCGAGAACTATAATATAGTCCATCCAAAACCAACAATGGTTAATCCTAATACAGGTTCAGAGAGGTACAGGTACCTGCGAAAGCAGTTTCCTTACCCAATTTAAGTAAATACAAGTGCAATATACATTTTGTTTCAGATGCGAACCTGAGGTAATAAGTCCTGTATGCCGACGGGCCATCTTTGAAGAGTATTGACAAACCATTTCGGATTAAAAATGTACGGAGCTGCAGTTGTAGGCATGAAAATATAGTTAAAAAAATACTGCTCCGAGGTAACAAAATTATTTGGCAGGTTCTAAGTTTTTGCCTTTTCAAACGAAGAGGAAAATATCTCCCTCCATAGATGACCTTTTACTTTGGAGCCCAAGAATAATTTCAAGTTCAACCCAAAATACGATGTTATGCATGATAGTCAAAAAATCGACTTTAAAAGTAATAACTTACTTTATATGTCAAAAACTTCAATTTAACCATCAAATTTGCATCCTCATCAGCTAGGTCATTTTTATCGGAGCCATTAGACTCTGAGGAAACATTTATGTCCTTAAGCAGAGAATTGCTGTCTTTAATGAGTTCTTCAGCTTTCTCTTTGTTAACTTTGAATAAGTTTACATCAACAAAGAAGCCTAGTAAGAGAAGAAAAAAAAAATGTAGTTTTTTAAATCAGATGTCAGCTATACCAGCGAAAGAAGCAAGGTGTTATCAGAATACACTGAACAAAATTGCAAGCAAATGGGAAGAGAGAATGAAAAGGAGAGTAACCTCTGTACAATGGCCACAATCCTTTGTTCTTCCTACAAAATACAACATTAAAATTATGTTATTCATAATGTACAAAATAGTTCTGACAGGTGGAAGCTCTCTTTTATATATAGTCAAGTAATTTATTAAAATTATATCAGCAGAAGAACACATCAACATGCCTCATCTCCTGCTGGTATCGGCGGAAAACATGATCACTATGTACATGGATAACCATCTTATAGTAAAGGTCATTCTTCGACAAGGCATTGATTTTATGAAAATTAGTGTAACACTTAAACGCAGCTGGGAAACGCCTTTGCCGCATCAATCGGATCAGCTCCTGTATAATTCGGGGACATTAGTACTACAGAGGCTTACATATAGAAACTTCAGCTGTCATGAGTAAAATTAAACTGGAACTATGTATGTGCCTAATCTCTATAATGACACAAAATACAATCCGGTTGGTAGTTGTTTCTTCTCTTAACCTTCGTTTTTCCTTGATTTACTTTCTGTTTGGAGCTGCTCTAAGGTAACAATCACTTTTCCCATAGCTCAATTCTAACATACATACATGATAGTACCTGTACTTTCATGGTGGAATAGTCAGCAGGATGGACTTGAAGAAATTTGGTAAGGACTGAGCGATCAACATTGCGGAACTGACTCGCACCAAAATCACCTACCCCAAACCAATCAGATTGCGTTGGGCACATTGATGTCCCAACAGCATCTAGAAGTGCCTTTATTTGCTGCAGAACAGAACCACATTAGTGATCACAAAAAGCCAGTCAAAGCGCATACCGTATTGCAGTAACACAGATCTGGCAATACCATACAATAACAAACTCACAACATTTCACATATGACTTGAATACAGTATATCCCAAATTTGATGTTCAGAATAGAAAAAAGTTAAGCAATCTTTGAATTATGTTACCAAGCCAGCATGTACTAGTGAGCTAAACTCTGAATCCAAACCTAAATGTGGAGCATAAAGAGATAATAAAAGGGGTCAAACCCTACCTCCTTTTCATCTGATCTGTTTGCGGCACACACATCACGCAAGCTGGGACCCAAATCCTCATCAACTAGAAAAAATGTAAGCTAAGAAAATCAGCAAAGTGTATTGAAATACAAGTCACTCAAATTCAAATACTCATAACATCATCTTAATTTTTCTGACCAACTGCACGCAGTACAAACAAAGATCTAGGAAAATTTTAATCGTACAGAACAGTCAGAATCGAGCTTTAAAAATTTTCTAGATTGAGTATACCAATCTAGGCTCTAAAGATCAGAAAAGTATACAAATTTAGTCCATCACGGATAACGTATAAGTTCTAGGACAAATAGAAATTCGTGATGTAAAAGAGGAAGAGAAAAACTATATAAAAGAAGAGAGTGATCTAACAGTAAGTATAGCAGCACAAAGAACAGATGGAACGGTTACCTCCAATCACAGGTGATGGTGGAAACTCTCTCAACACATTCTCCATCTGTGTGGAGCTGTCACGGCTTACTATACGTGCAACTAAACCTTCCAAAATTTCACCTTGCACCTTAATGTGATCCTTTGTACCTTCAACGGAAAATTAAAAAGAAAACATTTTGAGCGGGCTTTATTTAATACATTGTTCCTGGGTATTATTCACTGCGATAAGAAAGAACCTCTGACCAAATGCAAGATTAAAGTACACAAAAAAAGCAATCATCTAATCAGAAGAGCGTAGATGAGAATGGGAAATACAAACTGAAGGGTTTCAGTGGCAGGCCACTAAATTGAGTCAAACCAAGGTTTTGTTTTGAAAACTTATTTGCAATATAATGTTCCAACCAAGATCAAGAAATTTAATTTGAAATAATATCTTCCACGCAAATCATTTGGATTCCGATTTAAGCTTTTATTTCTGTTGTCTTCAACCAATTTACCTCTACCATTCATTTTAATTCCAACGCACAGAATAACATTATGAATTATGTAATTATAAGTGGCGTTTTCTTTTTTACCCGGTACAGATATATCTGCAACTTCATCAAGAGCTTTGCAGACAGTTGTTGCAGTTCCTTCCTCACACAGTGCATCATACGCAGCAAAAAGTGCAGTTGCAGATTTCCTACAAATTTGACAAACAACGGAAAGCACATATTAGACAGCATTTAGTGATGGGATTCCAATGAAATGAGAACTTTACAACAACTGAGTGTTCTGGAGGCACTCTAACATATACTCATACTATTATGGAAAAAAATGACTGTAGGAATAGGAGTTACCAACAGTTCATGTATGCTGGATTTAACTGGTAAGTTAATTATTTCCCCAACAAAATAAACAACATTGCTCTTTTTCCCAATGAAAACTTAACACATATCATATTTTCCCCACTTCTTCATTTTAAGTAATGTAATCTTTACTTAAAACTCATTTCAGTTGTCAATTTCAACTCAAACTCTCACTTAAACCTCAATCTCACAAACAGGCAACAAGAAAATAAACCACGTACTACATCCTCAACAACTCATTCTTCTTCCTTTTTCTGCTGAGAGGGTTTCAATCCACTTTGGAGAGAAGATTAATAAGGTAGTTATCATTTTTAAGTTTATTCAAATAAAGGGAACAATTATAAATGTTGCTGTGATTTCAATTAAGATGCATGTAATGAAATAAAATATAAACAAATTTTTTATAGGATCTGAGTGATTATCTATATAAACATCAGAATACTGCTAGATAATTCAAATTGTAGAGTAATCATCAGTTACCTTGTAGACAAAAGCCAAACATGGTTTGTAGGCAGACGCCATTTCCTACAGAAAGCGATTAACTCAGGTGTTGAGTAAAACTTGGGTTTGCCAACCCCCAGTTCAGTCACTGCTGTTACCACAACTGCAAAAGTGGAAAAGGAAAAATAAAACGATTGAGCTGTAAGAAACATAGTCTCTCTCACTCTTCTGTATGGAATGTGCTTCCCCAATTTATAGCACTCAAGGTAAGTATAAGTTATGTATGCATTCATTCAATCTGCTCTAGTTTGGAAGAAAGTTTGAACATGCATTGCTGAAAAAAATGAAGAAAAGAAGCATACCATAATCATCCTTGGGTCTTTGACCATGATCGCCAAGTACAGCAGTTACCAGCTCCATTGAAATGCATATTCTATTTTTCTAGCACAGAAAAAGGAATAATCTCAATCCACAAGACAACTCTTGGTTATAACTATCGTAATTATATCTCAACAACTGGATAGATTTCCTTGCAAATGTACAAGAAATCAACAAGCAACTTGAAACTAATTTCAGCAACTCTTAGTTACTTTTACTAGATTTTATCCAAACTTTAAATATCGGTACATGAAAACCATCACAGATCAACTCCCATTCTCCCAATAGCTATTGAAAGATTATTGTAATACCTCTAGAAAATCATTAAACTCTGCTTGTTTTCTTGGTGCCTCTTTGCCCCAAGCCTCACGAAACATGCGACCCAATACAAACACCCCAACAGCAGTGTATCTACAAACAAAAGCACATCCTCTCAGTTCTTGAAAAGTTGAGCCGAAAAGTCACAAAGAAAGAAATGAAGATAAGGTGACTTGCTAACATGTTTCCAAAGCTATTTTTGGCATAGGCGCCACCCTCATGACCTGCATACATAAAAAGAGATCCAGAGTGCTTGAGTGACACCTGTAAAGATAATTAACAAGTTTCATAAACATCAAATATTACATACATGAGTGATGCCATGAACAAATTGGTAAGACATGAATACATATAAAGGTACCTCTAATGTAGCCAGGCCTTGTGAAACCATCTCAATCATTCTTGTTCTGATCTGGAAGAGACATTGGCACATTGCAAATTAGTTCTCTCTTCAAGGAGTCCAGTACCTTTCAATCAGGTAGGTATATACACAAACCTCTTGATCTGATTTCTCGTTCTCAAATTTGGGGTAGAACGTGGCTCTGACTTGCGCACGGGCAAACGTATTCGCATCCTCATTAAAATCAGCCCCAAGAGGCCCCTTGAACAGCTCAGTCAATCTACTGGGACCTGTCTCCACCTGCTTTTCTCTCTCCGGAGTTACAGTCGAGGCACTGGACGCATACCCAGCTCTTGGCACCCATAATTCCTTACTTCTTGTCGTATCAGTGCCAGTTAAGTGGGTTGGCAGCTGGAATTGGGCTAGATCGGTGGAGGCTTCTGACAGGCTGATTTGAGAGAGCCCTTCTGTTATTTGATCAGAGGTGGATGGGGATGAAATGGTTTGTGCTGCTTCGTCGTGCTTCTCCCTCCACTGGCGCCGCAGCTTTCCCTGTCATTAATTTAAGCAATCTAGTAATTAAGACAGAATTAACAGATGGCACAGTGTTTTTGTTATCGTTTCACCCTAAATCTCACTTCAGTGATACTAATGCCTATGTCATGTATTTTAGTTCATAAGCAAAAGGAAGAAGAGACACCAATGTAATGTAGCTAAACACAATTTAGATTTCTTCGCCCGGGACACTGTAATGCTAGACATTACTGGCTGGTGCGGCAACACAAGACTGTCTACAGTGTTATATTTCAAAAAAAGCACATTGAGTAATTCAAATTGATGAATGAATATAATCCAAGTCTTCAGATTTCAGTTTATGACCAGCAAAGGAACATACAGAATTGCATAAGCAATTGAACCTTAATCATTCAATCATTGAAGTTTCCTCATTAGGGTTTTAGATCAGAGGGTTTAGCGCAGAAAACATACAACCTCGATCAGGTACTTCCAGAACCTCATGCTGAAGTCAAACTAACATCAGAAATACATAACCTACACCAGTGCATCAAAATCAAAGACATACCCGATTACGGGGCATTGCAGCTGAGGAAGACGTAGAGGGAGAAGTAAACACCGATCGTCGAGAGAGGGAGGAGGGAATCCGATGAGGAAGCAGGGAACGGAGCAGGTGGCTCTGGTGAGGAGAGAAGAAGAAACGCGAAGGTAACATCCAAAATGTAAAACCTGTACTATATATAAAATAAAATATAGATACAGGAGGAGCGAACGGGGGAGAAGTGGGATTGGCGCGGCGCGGTCTGATGGTTCGCACTCCCTCTAAAGTCTAAACAAACAGATAACTAGAAACAGTAGTGCGCAGCCACTCACTCACTCACTATAAGCGCTCTCTCCTACTCTGCGATTTCAGAATAAGGCGCCTGTGGGTAATAAGCGGCCGCCTCTGACTCATCGGATCCAATGTGAGTTTCTTTCTTTCTGGAACGATCCGAACAAAACGAGCAGACCACCGCTTCGGCTGATAATAAACATCTCCAGGGTTGACTTCAAACTGCCGAAGCGACAGACCGATTGGCGCTTGCCAAGGCGCTAATTAGCAGCGACAGCCGACATGCGCTAATTATCGCACTTCGGATGCTATTTACTCCAAATGGGATCGTTATTGACACTATAAACGGGAGCGGAGCGTCAATTATATTCAGGAATAATTAACTGACTTTAATGAGCACCTCCGTTGTGCTATTTACATCAAGAAAATTGTTTATTTATAGGGAGTCGATAACTGCACTTAAAAAAACCTTCTTAACCGCACCCTAATACATTTTTAGTTAAAAATTCTTTATTAAATACAACAATCACTTTTACCGGTTGCAATTCACATCCTCAATTGAACAAAACACTTATATATATACAATAGAAAGATCAAGAATAAAAAAATTCACTCAAAAATTTATGAAAATATGAGAAAGAAAAAGAAAATATTACAAATTTGGTTTGCGGGTTAGTTTAGACATGTTGTGGCATTTTTTTTTCCTTTAGAAAGTAACTGCCATTTATTCCTTTAGGTTTCTACGTAGGATGTACTGATTTTGACTTCCCGAAAAGCAATGGGGAGTAGTGAAATGAAAATTTCACTTTTTTCAAAAAAAAAAAAAAAAAAAAAGTTTGCGGGATGTATAGGGGGGTAGTTAAGGGGACCAAGATAATTTCTCTTATTTATATTAGTTTCTTACATCATCTAATTTGTTGTATCTGGTCTATATATCAAGAGGAGGGATCAAATAACCATGTTTTTGGTAATCAATAAGTGATCGTGAAATTAAATCTTAAATAACAAAACTAATTAATAAAATATGTTGTATATATCATATTTTATGCGTATACAAAAAATTGTACTTCCTCTGTCCACAAAAGAATGAATTTGTAGCAAAAGTCAAAGAAAATAGTGGAAGAGTGAAATTACTTTTATGCCCTCAATTAGTAGAAAAGTGAACATTCTTAGAAGGAAACGAGGGGCATTTTAGAAATTTCGTAATATATATATACTAGTATGGTACCCGCACCATGCAGCGGACTCTTTTTGAATTGCATCTCCCTTCATTATGTGAAGTAATGATACATAATTGTACCAAAAGTCAATTTCAATATTCAGAAAAAAAATCCTTACAACATAGCAACTGAAACTTTTCCGATTAACAACCAAAATGAAAAACAAGCAAAGCCTAGAAAGTATTCCCAACAAATCTTAAAGCAAATACACTGAAATGTTTTATTTACAAACATATATGCAAATAATTATAAATAAAATAGTTTGACAATTTACATTCCATGGAGCAAAAAAATAAAATAAAATAAAATACATAAACAAACAACCAGTCAATCTACGTAAACCTTTTCTTGTTGAGCTATTTTGCTGCCGCACTTATTAATGCATCCTACATCAATGTGCTATTACATTTCTGATGCAGCAGAAATGATATGATGTGGTGTTTCGATCATAACTTCCTCAATATAGGTCCAAATGAGGTGATTCAAAATTCTTTAGAAAGATAAAGAAAAGAGCTACAACTTTCACGTTTTGGGTTTTCTCATATTCGGAAGGCATCCCACTCGAAATGGCGAATTAATACAGTATGGTCATTAGGGCATAAATAATTTTGGCACTGTTTTATGGGCGGTCCGCCCCAGATGTACGGCGATCCGCCCCAGACGATTCTGTGTGAATTCCCAAAATCTCTCGTGTGTCTTCCGATTGCTCTCTCCCCCTACCGTCCCTGCATCAATTTCAATTTCAAGTTGAAGCCAAAACATTTCAAATCACAAAACCTGATAAATCATCACAAGCTACTTTGTGGGTTTATATATCACAAGTGGTTCATGATTTTTCTAAACAATTTTGTTTGGATCCAGAGACCAAATTGTACATTTAGATGACATCAAGAATATTGGAAACTTTCAAACTAAAAAAAGTTCCAGAATCACGGTGATGCTTCAGCATAATTTACTTGTATGACATGGTAATAGAAAATTATATAAATAAATTAAATAAAAGGTGAGATAATTCTTTAACATACGTGACAAAGCCATTATGATCAATATCAACTTCCAGGAACTCTGACACTGTCATGTCTCTCAACAAAACCCACTTTGCGATCTTTCTATGCCTCTTTTCGATTCTCATCTCAGCCAAGTACAAAAACGCCCTTGCAACTGTAAGAGTTGGGACCAACAAACCAAATTGTTGCAAATAACCTTCCTGGCATTGAATGCCTGATAACCATACCCAACTGTTGTTTTACTGACATAACAGGTAAGTAAAGTGCATCGAGACCATTAAAGTTTTCGATGTAGCAGAGAACTACTGCAACAATCCCCACACAGAGGATGACAACATCAAG
This sequence comes from Cyperus esculentus, assembly GCA_030179965.1. Taxonomy (NCBI): domain Eukaryota; kingdom Viridiplantae; phylum Streptophyta; class Magnoliopsida; order Poales; family Cyperaceae; genus Cyperus; species Cyperus esculentus. The sequence goes on from JASGLE010000929.1 coordinate 8,604, forward strand.
GGCAAGAGCAACCTTGAGACGGATGCGCATGCGGCCCTTTTTACATCCACAATGTATCGGCGTGCCAAGTCATGGCGATGAGGGTGGTTTGGTTTTGTCACAGCCATTAACAGAAGGGATTCCTAGATATTTCAAAGAGTAACATTTAAAACAAATGACGCACCACCAAAAGAAAATTCAATGTGCTGCGGATTCTATACATGCACACATCCTATACAAAATTTGGACTAAAAATCATGCTTAAACCGAGTAATTTGATGATCAGCAGAAGTTGCAATAGTCATATTAAATGGCAACTGGTAAAGAAAGAACCCAACTTGTTGATCATAATCATTTCCAAACATTCTTATGTAATTTACAAAAATTAAGTTCCACGAATCTCGACAGGACAAATAAATTCTTACCATAATGCCCACCAGATAGTAGAAATAAAATGAAAAGTTATTTACTGTTGCATCATTTGGTCCTTTCGATAACTTGAAATCTTTCAAAGCTTTGTTTAATATTAGCAATTCAGCAAAAGATGTAACTGCTAAAAATGTCAACAGTTACTACATACAAAACTTGGTCAATTCTAATTTCAAGAGACAATTTGCTCTACAAGTTGGAAAAAAGGGGTGAAATTTTAATTTGAATTAGCAACTAAGTCTACCAAAATTCAATTATTTACAATGGTATATTCCTCAGATTCTCAGAATCAAACTGCATCCAAATCATACCTACAAATCAAGCACAAAGGAGACCATGCCGGACAGCAAAATGTCCATGAATCCGAACCCGATAATCATAAACAAGATGGAGAAGATCATTGCAATGGGCGTTGCCGACGTGATATCGCCGTGCCGTACCCGATGGTGCACATAGTGACGATACAGAAGTACAGCGCATCGACGACGGGGTGCGTGGAGTCAGTGGCGGCCAAGAAGTTGCCCTGCGCGACGGAGTAGATGACGACGCCGGGGAAGAGGTAGCACGCCAGGAAGACGAACGCGCTCCGCACGACCGATTGCCCCTTCGGCGCCGTGTCGGCGTGGTGCGTCTTCGTCGCGTCGCGCCCCGCCAGCGCCGACAGATTGGTCAGTGGCGCCATGCACGGCGCCGTCCGGGAGAGCATAGCGGAGTCGAGAGTGAGAGAGTAGAGCGAAGATGGCGATTGCCATTGACGGGAGTGGCGAGGGGTTGGAGGGTTTCTGAGGGCGAGCACGAGGCAACTGAAGAGGGATTTTCGGGAGTGGGTTCAACTTCAAATGAGCGAAAAATTGAGCAGCGACTGGAGAAGAACAATGAGCGGTGGACGCCATCTCATCCGTAGATTATTTTTTAACTCTTAATCCGGACCGTCTAAATGAGAATCCCATCTAACCATTTTTCATGAGAACGCATGGAGATCTCCAGTCCTTCCATGCTTTTTAATATAGAGATATATATATATATATATATATATATATATATTTTTTTTAGGAAGAAAGTGGATTCAAACAAAGGGTATAAATTCATTTAATTGTGGACAAGTTGTAAAGGGTATAAATTTATTTAATTGTGGACGGAGGAAATATCATTTTGATTTTATATACATGTGCATCAAGCATTAACAAAAATCAACGGTTCAAGTTTTATGATTTTTTCTCCTTTCTTGATGACCATCGAAACAATGTTAAAACTTTTTGGGTTAGACTAACACTCCCCCATCAAAAATCCCAAACCATTTATGTCCCCTCCAACCAGAGCGCGCCACCTGTCAAAAGCTTATTGACTGGTCAGCGCAATGCCCCCCGCATGTAACTATAGGTGTTTATTTTTCAAAACTAAGTGTTTATATCACACATCCAGGTGTTTATATTTCACACTTGAGTGTTTTATCTCTAGGTGTTAATATATCTTAGCCAGGTATTTATATTTCAAAACCAAGTATTTATATTTCATATCTAGATGTTTTATCTTCCAAGTGTAAATATTTCAAAGCCAAGTGGTTATGTTTCAAAACCAAGTATTATATTTCACGTCCAGTTATATTTTTACAAATGCTACATGTTTATATTTGAAAGTCAGATGATTACATCTCAAATTTGGGTGTTTATATTTTATAGCCAGGTACATATATTTCAAAACTAAGTGTTTATATTTCAAAACCAAGTGTTTATATTTCAAAATCATGTGTTTATCTCAAAGTCAAGTGCTTATATTTTGAAATTTCATAGTTGAATCTCAGATCCAGGTAATTATATCTCAATGCAAGACGGTTATATTTCAAATCCAAACGTTTATATTACAAAGTCAGATGCTTATATCAAATTAAGTTTTTATATTTTGAAATCAAATTGCTTTATTTCAAATTCGGGTATTTATATATCAAAGACATGTAATTTTGTTTCCAAACCAGACCAGATGTTTATAATTTAAAAATCAGGTGGCGCTATGGGGAGAAAAGAGGAGAGAAAGGGAGAAGGTGAATAGGGAAGGAGAGACGAAAATGTCACTGCCAGGAGAAAATGAGAGAAGGGGAGCATGAGTAGCGAAGAGGCGATGATGTCATCATCGGAGCGAGATCGTCGGAACGAGATCGTCGGAGAGAGAACATCGGAGCGAGATCGTCGGAACGAGATCGTCGAAGAGAGATCGTCCGAACGAGATCGTCGAAGAGAGATCGTCCGAACGAGATCGTCGAAGAGAGATCGTCCGAACAAGATCGTCAGATCGTAGAAACGAGATTGTCGGAGCGAGATCGTCGACCAAAAGATATCTGAAAAGGAGGTATCGTCAAAAGTAATAACCACGACAAATATATATGATGATGAAATGAAAAAAAAATAATAATACTAAGGTCGTGGCTTGCGGGGTCGTAGAAAGGAGACAGGACGCGGAAGCCTTTGAAATAAATGAGTTTCCTTTTTAATTGGTGGACAAGTCTGGGGGATGGATTTAAGGGATTAAAAGATTTTCACAAACTTCTTACCATTTTTTATGTATCTTTGCTCCTTTATTAAGAGTTTTGGATGTTCAGATCCGCCGATGGATAGGATTTAATCTTAAGCTATCAGAGTAAATGTGAACCCTAGGATCTTGCGTGAGATTTTTTGTAACAAAATTTTGTGTTGAAGTCTTCAATACTTTTTATCTGCAATCGTTACACACATAGTCACATAAATCTTTAGACATGTTTGGTTCCCTCTTTAATTAGTTTTATTATTTCCTTAAATTACGTCCATCAGTCCATGTAACTCCAGCGACCGTGTTTAAATGAGTTGGAATGAAATTAAACATGGTAATAATTTATTCCCTAATAATTACTTTAGCCTAATTCATGGAAATGCATGCAATAACCTGTAATTGGTGGGTTGGTTTGATTACCGCGCGCCAAATGGCAATGAAAATGTTAGTATATTTCAAAGCATAATTATACCAACCGGATTGTATTTAATTCAATTAATTACAAAGTAAATTGAAAATAACTTTAATTTATATACATGATAAACAAGTATTCAATTAATCCATACAAACAAACATCATCTTAAACCCTAAGAATAAAGACAACTACTCAGACATAGAAAACATAATTAAAGAAAAGGTAAATAACATAAAGAAGAAAGCACCAATTATGATCGAGTAGATGAAGCGTGACAGCGCTATGACCTTCTTCTCCGAGTAATCTCCCTCTTCTTATCAACTCTCTAAACTAAACTAAACTCTCAAAATAAAAGACTCTCGACTAAAACTGACTCTCAAAAGCTAAGACTCGATACTAACTCGATAACTCACAAGACTAAGATAACAACTAAGATAACTAAGATACTGAACCTCTTCAAAGACGATGATTATATAGGCTTGGATGCTCCCAGAAATATGCTTCTTTCCTCTGGAGTCGACCTCTAATTTCTAGAGCAAAGAACGGAATTAGATACCTTCAATTGAAACTGCTCCAGAAAATAGAGGTCCAGTCGGTTTTTGCCTTCTTGCGTTCTGGACTTCAGTCGTTTTTTGCCTTCTTGCTTTCTGGACTTCAGTCGGTGCGAACCGCACTCCCCAGGAAATAGGGAGTCAGCTGCTCCAAAAGTGGATTGTCGGCGGTTGTGCTCGGTCCAGATTTAGATGCTCCAGTTTTGATCTGAGTGCGGACCAAACACTCGAGATTGCAGTCCGCACTCCGTGTCTTCTGCGTGCTTCTTCGCCTATTTTTGCTCATCTTCTCCAAATTGGATCCCAAAAACTTAATGGACTCAATTTTAGACATCTAACTAACTAAATGCAACTAAATCTAAGAATCCTAAGTAAAATAAAGGTACAAATCCTAAATAAGTAGATACAAATGCGATGCATCAGTCGCTCCGCGTCACATGCAGCTCAATGCCTGCGCATGTCACTACAGGTACTTATATTTCATGACTAGTATTTATATTGCAGATCCAGGTATTTATATTTCATATCCAAGTATTTTATTTTTCAAGTGTTAATCTTTCAAGGTCAAGTACTTATATTTCAAAACCAGGTGTTTATACTTTCCATCTAGGTGTTTCATCTCTCAGATGCTAATATTTCAAAGCTAGGTGGTTATATTTCAAAACCAGGTGTTTATATTTCACATCCAGGTATTTATCTCAAAAGCCATGTGTTTATATTGAAAGTTTTTTTTTTTTGAGTGAATATTGAAAAGTCAAATTGTTACATCTCAAATCTGAGTGTTTATATTTTAAAACCAAGTAGTTACATTTCAAAACTCGGTGTTTTATATTTCAAAGTGATATTTTTATTTCAAAATCAAGTACTTATATTTCGAAATCAAATGGTTATATCTCAAATCCAAGTGTTTATTGTTGAGAATCAACGCTGAGGCCCAAGCCCATCAAGCCCAAGATCAAGAGATTTCTAGAAAAATATAGAATGAAGATATTTAGGAAGAAGAGTCTAGAGAATGAGAAAAAATCTTATCTCTAGAATATGCTCTAAGAATATCTAAGTATAAATATCTTAAATCTAGAATGTTCTTAGAAGATATCTTAACAAAAATCTTGTATCTAGAGTTTTCCATTGGAGTAGTATAAATAGGGGGTAATGGCATGAGTGTAAGAAAACCAAGCAAGCAAAGCAAGAGTTAGTAGCTTGGAGGTTAGGATTGTAGTAAGAAGCTAGGGGTATATGGAGGTGTAGTATTTGAGTAGTAGTAGTTGTAACAATATTTTGAGATATAATAGAAAATATTGTTATAGCTAGTGCCTCCATACTCAACAATCTGGTATCAGAGCCGGAGTTGTCGGAGCTTGTTCAGAGTCGGTGGTAGGGGTCAAGCATAGAGCCGGAATTCTGCCGGTGTTCCGCCAGTCAGTATAGTGGTATCGACAAGTTGTCGAAGGAGCCGCAGCTTGACGACAGTCCGGGACTGCGAAGTGCGGTGGAGGAGAAATCTTCAAGAAGGCTTACTAGACGTCGGCCGTCCTAGTTGAAGCCATGGATTTCTCAGGTACGATTGGTGGAATTAAGAAATTGAATACTAGTAATTATATATATTGGAAGGCATGCATAGAGTCCTACCTCCAAGGGCAGGACCTATGGGAGGTAGTAGGCGGGTCTGAGACGACCCCGCCGAAAGTTGATACCGTAGAAGAGACGGTATCGGAACAGGTTGCTGACCCCAAAACGAAAAAGAAGAAGGCTTCAGAGAAGCCAGCCGAAACTCTGTCCGTGGAGAAGCAAGCCGAAGCTCTGCGGAAATGGCGAATCAAGGCCGGGAAGGCGATGTTTGTACTCAGGACAGCCGTTGAAGACGAGCTACTAGAGTACATCAGAGAAGCGCCCACGCCGAAGGTAGCCTGGGATACCCTAGCAACACTCTTCTCAAAGAAGAACGACGCGCGCCTCCAACTACTTGAGAAGGAGCTCATGACAATCTCACAAGGTAAGATGATGATTAACCATTACTTTACAAAAGTAAAATCTCTTTGTAGTGAGATTGCTCAAATAGACCCTGAAGAAAAGATCAGCGAGCAAAGGATGAGAAGGATTCTCATCAATGGGCTAAGACCCGAGTACAGCGGGTTCATAGCAGCCGTCCAAGGTTGGCCAACGCAGCCAACACTATTGGAGCTGGAGAATATGCTCGCAAACCAGGAGGCTCTAGTGAAGCAAATGGCCGGAGTCTCGTTGAAGCAAGAAGAAGAGGCCTTGTTCAGCAACCGAAAGACGGGTCGACCTGACCGAAAGTCAAGAGGTAGACCCGAAGGAAGGTCTAGCCAGCAACGAAGGCCTAAAGAGAAGACTAATTCTTCAGGGGGAGCTCGAGACTCATCCGATGACAATGAAGACGATGACGATCGATGTTATAATTGTGGCAAAAGAGGGCATTATGCACGAGATTGCTGGCGGAAGAAGAAGAAAGGCCATGGTAATGTGGCGACCTCAAGAAGCCAAGACATAGTCCATGAGAGCAGTAGTTGTGAAGAAGAGTGGGATGCAGAAGTAGCACTCACTGCTGCAATCGTGGAAGATGAAGAAAGCCTCGCGGTGACCACAGTGGAGATGGTGCCGGAGGAGGTCCCATATGAAGAAGATTGGGACGCGGGTGGCGACTGTTGGAATACAGTCGGTAGTTGGCATAGAGGTTGCTGAGGTTGATGAGCCAGAGGAAGAGGAGTTCGACATGGAGTCGTGGCCGATCAAAGATGAAGAAGATGCCATAGAAGATGAAGAAGAGATCGACATCGAGGCTTGGCCCATCGACAATATACGAGACATTGTAGAAGTTGATGAGCTTGAGGAAGAAGACGTCGAATCGCGGTCCTTCATCAATGGCATAGATGTCGAGGAGGCCAGTGATCTCGAGGAGGAAGAGATCAGTTCCGAGTCATCGTTCATGGAAGACATCAAAGATGTCAAAGAGGTAAGTAAGTATGAAAATAGAACTGACTTTGAGTCATTACCTTTTAAAGAACCAATTAAAGAATTACTCGATGAGGAGACCAAAGTCGTAAAGGAGGCCGGAATCATGAGCTGCATCATGGCTGATGACGAGAAGCCACAAGAAAGCCCCAAGGTGGAAAACATCACCAAGGAGGGTGATGATGTCAAGACGACGTGGAGGAGTGTCGTGGTTGCCGAAGAATGGGAGCTCTTCGAAGGAGATGCAGGCTATCAGGTAATTTGTCGAGATGTCGGACCTCGACGAAGGCTAGTGACGAGACTACTGCAAGCACCACAAATGACTGAGTGCCAAGCACTGCTAGCACGAAGGAAAAACTACAAACATGATGATCCGGATGGACGCGGAGTACCGAAATCGGAATAGTACAAAGTCAGCGTTGAGGGGGAGTGTTGAGAATCAACGCTGAGGCCCAAGCCCATCAAGCCCAAGATCAAGAGATTTCTAGAAAAATATAGAATGAAGATATTTAGGAAGAAGAGTCTAGAGAATGAGAAAAAATCTTATCTCTAGAATATGCTCTAAGAATATCTAAGTATAAATATCTTAAATCTAGAATGTTCTTAGAAGATATCTTAACAAAAATCTTGTATCTAGAGTTTTCCATTGGAGTAGTATAAATAGGGGGTAATGGCATGAGTGTAAGAAAACCAAGCAAGCAAAGCAAGAGTTAGTAGCTTGGAGGTTAGGATTGTAGTAAGAAGCTAGGGGTATATGGAGGTGTAGTATTTGAGTAGTAGTAGTTGTAACAATATTTTGAGATATAATAGAAAATATTGTTATAGCTAGTGCCTCCATACTCAACATTTATATTTCAAAATCGGATGTTTATATTTCAAAACCAGATATTTATCTTAAAAACATGTGTACAAAATATTTCTTTGTCCTTCCCATTCGATTTTCTTATTTCCAACTTGAATAACTTTATAACTGATCCTCAAAAACCTTGTGAAGTCATCAATGGAAAAATCTAGAGGAATAAGATAGGAGGGGTCAGAGATCTAGTTGCATAATAGAGAGAGTAAAAACGGAGAGACTTGACAAGCAACAAGTTCAACGGGGAAAAGCTTGGCGAGCAACGGCGCGTCCGACGGAGAGAAGCTTGGCAAGCAACGGCGAGTCCGACAGGGAGAAGCTTGGTGAGCAGCAGCGAGTCCGACGGGGAGAAGCTTGGCGAGCAGCGGCGTTCCGACGGGGAGAAGTTTGGAGAGCAACGGCGAGTCCGACGGTGAGAAGCTTGGCGAGCTCGACAGGAAGAAGGCTGCTCGAATGATGCCGCAGTTATTATGTTGGTGCTGCCAAAAATAAGTTAAAAAAAGGAGGGTTAATAAACGGTGACAGATTAGGGGACAGATTAATGCGCGCGCGTGCGTGCCACGTCAGGGGGACAAGAAGTGGGGATAGAAGAAAGGGATCTTAAGATTTTCACTTTTCAATTAGAGTTGTTCAAACCATTTTTTTTAGGTAGCACGTGAAAAATCTATCACAAATTTTCATTATAGCAAATATTAAAGTTGATAACGACTTCTAAAAAAAAAAAAGTTGATAAAGAGAAAAGGAGGAAGAAAGCTATAAGAGAAGAAACACTAGCATAGTCCTAATTAAAAAGAAAAAAAAAATAAGAGTAAAATTAATGGCATGAAAAATAAAGTTAGCTTGATCCATCTACAAACTGGCTCATCATAGCACTGTGCATCTATAGCTGAGATCGGTCGAGGAAGCATAGAAAGAATCGGGGTCGGGTTGTACAGGAAAGAAGTAAATTTGACCGAGATGGAGAGCGAGACGTACGGCTACTAGGAGAAACCAACCCAAAAACTCATTTAATAAAACTAAATACTAATACCTACTGAAACCATAATCTGAGGATGACAGAGAATTAGCTCATTTTCTTTTTCAGAAATTATAGACAGCAAAATTAAAAATTTCGAATTAATTGTGAATATAGCTGCAGGATCCTTTTGGAAACATAGCACTATGACATTCAAGGGAAAAAAAAACACTGACGCGCATCCACCACCCCCGGCAGCAGCTCTGCCCAATGCAGCGCAACCCCCCTCTCCCCCAAAACACACACAGACACAACACACACATACACACTTAGACACACAATAAATAAAAAAAATGAAAATGATAAAGAGTTCTCCGATCTTGGTGAATTGAGGTAGCCAATTGAACAGATGTGTTTATACTTTATAACAATGATGAAATACTAACATGGTCTAATCTTCGTCGGCAGTGAAATTAGCTGTGGCATCTCCAAGTTCGATTCTGTAGTGTTTTCCCATTCCTAAATGGGTCATCAGGAAGCATGCAAAAGTTAGCAACTCTCCCCCTTCTCGTAGCTGCTCTGCATGGTGGTACCCACCACAGTTTATTCCTGCATAACAAAGCATCTCGATCCATACTCTCCGGGTCAAAATCCACCGATTTTCTGGCTTGATTGAACGCAAGAGCTTCTTGGCCAGGATACATCCATCCCAGATAATGGACTTGCTTTTGTCCCCTTTCACAACTGATGGGCGTAACACAGTCTCGACACTGAGTAAAATTTCGTGTGCTGTAGTTTCATTTGGGAAGTCTTGCTGTTTCTCAAAATGCCGCACAATTTCAGCAGAAGTATCCTTAAATCTCTTTAAAGCCAGGATTGTCGATGAAGAAAGCATCAGAGGATGCACAACCAACACATATAGCATGTAGTTTGACAGCAGTTGAGCATACGTGAGATCATCAAAGTACTTATACCGGATTTCTCTCTTTAGCTTCCGATAACACAGGTCTGTCGCAATATGCCATATAAGTAGACTCTCGTCGAACTCTGATCCTTGAATACTCCAGCCAAGCTCCTCTTCATACCCTTCTTGCTTAAGAACCCAATCACCCCTGTAAGAGGTAAATGGCGTGTAATCATTGGAACTGCTGGCTACCTCAGCTTTCTTCACCAACTCCTCGAATAGCAATGCCTTCAGCTCCTCAGGAACATAGATGTACTCGGTGTTTTTGTATTCATCCCATTGTTCTTTCAACCCAAGTTTATCCAGAATGCTCACAAGAACAGAAGGTCGATTAACCAAACAGAAAGAAATGAGATTGTATTGAGAAATTAAGTTTGACCAACGAGCTTTGGATCTCAAATTCAACCAGGAACTTGAGCAAAAATCAAATCGTCGCTCACTAATTAAGGACCAATCAGAGTTAATATAATCTAGCAATACAATACTGTCTACAAGCACTGCTCCGACAAGGAGAACATACGAAATCGCCTTATGCCTTGGTTTAAACGCAGTAACACCAGCAGTGTTCCAAACAACTAATATAGTACTCAATAGAACAAAAGTTAGGCTGATTATGCGGAAGACTAGGCCGCGACTTGTGCAAGATACGGAGGCCTTGGTGTATAACAGGTCATACGCAAAGTTCAGCTCGATCTCAACCACCTTAAAGGCCCATACCATTGCATTTTTCAAGAATTTATCTTGACTAACTTTACGGTCCTTAAAGCTGAATATTCCATCAACAAAGATGAGTTTAAAAACTTTGAATAGGTCATATGCCACTGGAACAATATTTGACAAGGCCTCACTGGTGTTAAGGATCCTTTTCAATTGTGCAGCATGGATCTCATCTACCATGCTCGCAGGGAGCTCAACTGTTGTTGATGATGACTCTGAAATGGCTTTAGGATCGATTTGTTCTATAGGCATCATTTCAATCTCCTCAATAATTCCATGATGTGGAGAAGTGCCCGTTTCTTGTATTTCTGAAATGGTAATTTGAGCATTGAGGTTGTGAGTGCCAATTTCTTCAACCTCGTGAGTTTCATGATTATGTTCTGGTTGCACACTTTCAGTTGTATTCTCACGAAATAATCCGCAATAAAACTGACGAGCCGTAAAGATGTTGCCCATTTCAGAAATGGGAGTGTTTTCGTGTTGGTTCTGGTTCAGGGCGTTCAAATTCTTATCATTTTGAACTGAGATGTTAATACTAGAAGGTCGGATTGGGGAGACGGGCTCCTCGGAAGCAATTTGCATCGCTGGTGACTCTGGAATTACACCGCCGTTCAGATTCTTTTTCAGAAAACGTTCATTGTTGATATCCAATGTAGCAGGCCAACCTGATTTAAGCTTTCCGGCGAACCGGTCCATGGTGTCGGCATAATCTGGGCCAGGGTCCGGGTCGCCTAGTATCGACTCGGAGATGGCAGCCATTCTCCCTTTCTTCAAGGCCCAGGCTTGTTCAAAACACTTGAGTAAAGCAGCAGAGTAGACTAAAAGAAAAGGGGCCAGAAGGCCCTTGTACCCATCATCAGGATAGTATCGGACAAAAATGTAGGCAGTGGTGATGATTTGGGTGAGGAGAACAGCAGCTTGGCGTAGCCAGAGCTGGTTATCCTCCAAGGTAAGCGCAGTGAAGTTGTCTAGGCCACCGAGATGGAAAAGAAGGACAGCGGCCCAAATTGCCTGCAGCTGCATGTTAAGCTTGCCGTCGTCTTTGTCTGTGACAGAGGCATGAGAGAGGATGCCGAGACAGTAGGTGGCAACGAACTTGGAGCCAATGTGGGTAACCCAGAAGAAAACCCGCCACTTGAGGAAGGGCTTAGTCTTACGATTATGAGCAGTGAAGAGGAGGAGGAGTTGGAGAAGGAGATTAAAGACAATAAGGCTACTGACCTGCCAATCATTCCAGAGCTCCACCAGAGATGGCGAGTAACCAGTACCCATGCTTGCCGCTGCCGGGCTTCATGGCTCAGTATTCCACTTTAAAAAAATGTCCAAGTCAACACAATGCAAGTCTTCTAGCATGATTTTATAATTAATATATATAGCACCAGTGTACCACTGGTCCACTACCACAGCCGACAGCCACAAAGAAGAATCTTTTGGAAGATCGATAATTACTTGATTGGCCCACCAAAGTTGTCCACTCTTTGTTTTATTCTCAAAAAAAAGTTGTCCACTCTCTCTCTCCCCCTCTCTTTTGGAATCTCCGTACCAGCTACAAAGTTACTCTCCCTGTCACGACGCCCCGAGATCAAGCTCGACACGTGACAGCGCCACATAGGTATAA
>JASGLE010000930.1:0-2500 GCA_030179965.1 Cyperus esculentus
ACGGCTGCCCGCGCCCAAACACCGCCACATCACATCCAAAACTGGACAAGAAGCGGAGGCGAAGAGTCATAGCAACAGCACAGCAAGGACTGCCGTACAGGAATACCCAAATCCAACATTCGGCCCAGCAGCATGCACATTTTTTACCGCCCCGTGCCAGGGCGCTGCGGGGGGCTGCCAATCCGTGCGCTTGCCCGCCCCCCGGAGGCAAGCGCATCGCCCAAATCCGACATCCGGCCAAGCCGCGGGCACATTCGGCCCAGCGGCATGCACATTTTTTACCGCCCCGTGCCAGGGCGCTGCGGGGGGCTGCCAATCCGTGCGCTTGCCCGCCCCCCGGAGGCAAGCGCATCGCCCAAATCCGACATTCGGCCAAGCCGCGGGCACATTCGGCCTAGCCGCATGCACATTTTTTACCGCCCCGTGCCAGGGCGCCCGCTCAAGCCATCCGAACACACCCTCCCCCCTATAGGGGAATATGAAAATTTCTGCCCTAGCCACGCGTGGGGTTACCAAACCAGCCGATCCCCCCATGTCGTGCGGCACAGAATCGGCGGCCCCGGGCCAGCGTCTACCCGCCGCACGGGCACTTTTCCGCGCCGCACCGGGGCGCTGCGGGGGGCTGCCAATCCGTGCGCTTGCCCGCCCCCCGGAGGCAAGCGCGTTGCCCAAATCCGCCATCCGGCCAAGCCGCGGGCACATTCGGCCCAGCGGCATGCACATTTTTTACCGCCCCGTGCCAGGGCGCCCCGTGCGGCACAGAATCTGCCGCCCCGGGGCAGTGTTTTCCAGCCGCACGGGCACTTTTCCGCGCCGCACCGGGGCGCCGCGGGGGGCTGCCAATCCGTGCGCTTGCCCGCCCCCCGGAGGCAAGCGCGTCGCCCAAATCCGACATTCGGCCAAGCCGCGGGCACATTCGGCCTGGCCGCATGCACATTTTTTACCGCCCCGTGCCAGGGCGCCCGCTCAAGCCATCCGAACACACCCTCCCCCCTATAGGGGAATATGAAAAATTCCCCCCTAGCCACGCGTGGGGTTACCAAACCAGCCGATCCCCCCATGTCGTGCGGCACAGAATCGGCGGCCCCGGGCCAGCGTTAACCCGCCGCACGGGCACTTTTCCGCGCCGCACCGGGGCGCCGCGGGGGGCTGCCAATCCGTGCGCTTGCCCGCCCCCCGGAGGCAAGCGCGGTGCCGAAATCCGACATTCGGCCAAGCCGCGGGCACATTCGGCCTGGCCGCATGCACATTTTTTACCGCCCCGTGCCAGGGCGCCCGCTCAAGCCATCCGAACACACCCTCCCCCCTATAGGGGAATATGAAAAATTCCCCCCTAGCCACGCGTGGGGTTACCAAACCAGCCGATCCCCCCATGTCGTGCGGCACAGAATCGGCGGACCCGGGCCAGCGTTTACCCGCCGCACGGGCACATTTCCGCGCCGCACCGGGGCACTGCGGGGGGCTGCCAATCCGTGCGCTTGCCCGCCCCCCGGAGCCAAGCGCGTTGCCCAAATCCGCCATCCGGCCAAGCCGCGGGCACATTCGGCCCAGCGGCATGCACATTTTTTACCGCCCCGTGCCAGGGCGCCCCGTGCGGCACAGAATCTGCCGCCCCGGGCCAGCGTTTTCCAGCCGCACGGGCACTTTTCCGCGCCGCACCGGGGCGCCGCGGGGGGCTGCCAATCCGTGCGCTTGCCCGCCCCCCGGAGGCAAGCGCGGTGCCGAAATCCGGCATTCGGCCAAGCCGCGGGCACATTCGGCCTGGCCGCATGCACATTTTTTACCGCCCCGTGCCAGGGCGCCCGCTCAAGCCATCCGAACACACCCTCCCCCCTATAGGGGAATATGAAAAATTCCCCCCTAGCCACGCGTGGGGTTACCAAACCAGCCAATCCCCCCATGTCGAGCGGCACAGAATCGGCGGACCCGGGCCAGCGTTTTCCCGCCGCACGGCCACTTTTCCGCGCCGCACCGGGGCGCCGCGGGGGGCTGCCAATCCGTGCGCTTGCCCGCCCCCCGGAGGCAAGCGCGGTGCCGAAATCCGACATTCGGCCAAGCCGCGGGCACATTCGGCCTGGCCGCATGCACATTTTTTACCGCCCCGTGCCAGGGCGCCCGCTCAAGCCATCCGAACACACCCTCCCCCCTATAGGGGAATATGAAAAATTCCCCCCTAGCCACGCGTGGGGTTACCAAACCAGCCGATCCCCCCATGTCGTGCGGCACAGAATCGGCGGACCCGGGCCAGCGTTTACCCGCCGCACGGGCACTTTTCCGCGCCGCACCGGGGCGCTGCGGGGGGCTGCCAATCCGTGCGCTTGCCCGCCCCCCGGAGACAAGCGCGTTGCCCAAATCCGCCATCCGGCCAAGCCGCGGGCACATCCGGCCCAGCGGCAAGCACATTTTTTACCGCCCCGTGCCAGGGCGCCCCGTGCGGCACAGAATCTGCCGCCCCGGGCCAGCGTTTTCCCGCCGCACGGACGCTTTTCCGCGCCGCACC